>VWZI01011642.1:101688-240949 GCA_013396835.1 Psilopogon haemacephalus
CCCCCCCCGCCCCGCAGCCGCGGCCCCCAAGCCGTACCGCCGGCTACGCCCGCAGGCCCGCGCGCCCTCTGTCGCCTAGCAACGCGCTGCAAAGCGGCGGCTCCCTGCGCGTCACGTGACCCGCCGCGGCCTGCGCTCCGCCGCCGCCTGCCCACCCCCGCTGCTGGGCCAGCCGCGCTCGGGGCGGGTCCGATGTGCTTTCGGCAGCCTCCTGGGGCTGCTCTGGGAGGGCACGGGCGAAGAGCAATGCCCGGGGAAGCTGCGGCGTCGGCAGTGCTGTCAGAGCCTCAGTAAGTTGCTTTAGAGTGCCCGATCTGTGCAGTGGGGAAGCGAGCCGGTGGTACGCTGGTACAAATTGTGTGACCAGCGGCAGGAGGGAAGTGACCGTGCCCCTGTGCTCGGCCCTGGTGAGGCCACAGCTCCGGTACTGTGTTCGGTTTTGGGCACCTCAGTACAGCCAGGGCCGTGAGATGCTGGAGCGAATGCAAAGAGAGCTAAGCTGGTGAAAGGGCATAGAATAAATGTTGTGAAGAGCACTGAATAATCACAGGCTTGCAGGATGTCAGGGGTTGGAAGGGACCCAGAGATCATTGAGTCCAGGCCCCCTGCCAGAGGAGGACCAGACAATCTAGCTCAGGGCACAAAGAAACACATCCAGACAGGCCTTGAAAGTCTCCAGAGAAAGAGGCACCACAAACTCTCTGGGGAGCCTGTGCCAGTGCTCTGGGACCCTTCCAGTCAAGAACTTCCCCCTTGTGTTGAGCTGCAACCTCCTGTGCTGCAGCTTCCATCCATTGCTCCTTGTCCAACCCCAGGGAGCAAGTGAACAGAGTCTGTGTGTCCATTCTGTCATCCTGACCCCTATCCCTCAGATACTTATAAACATTGATTAAATCCCCTCCCAGTCTTTCTCCAGACTAAGCAGGCCCAGGTCCTTCAGCCTCTCCTCAGTGCTCCAGTCCCCTCAGCATCCTCATAGCTGGACCCTCTCCAGCAGATCCCTGTCTCTCTTTAAGAGGCCAAAACTGGGTGGATATCAGAGGAAACTTCTTCAGTGAGCCTGAATCCCCATCCCTAGGGGTGGTGTTTCAAAGAGGCGTAGCTGTGGCGCCGAGGGGCATAGTTTAGCACCAGACTTAGCACAGTTAGATAATGGTTTGACTCTATGATCTTAACCGGTCTTTTCCAGCCATAGCGATTCTGTGATTCTAAGTATCCCATGCTCTAGCCACCTCAGTGGCTGTGGGAAAGCCCTTGGGTGCTTGGCTACTGTGCCAAAGTTAGCAGGGATGCTGGAAGATTGACTAAGATATGCTTCACCAGATAAAGCCTTAGGGGAGTAATGGGACATTAAGCCAAAAAAAGGAGACTAGAGTCTTGGGAAAGGGAGAAGTGACACATGGATTGCTAAAACGGTACCCACTTCCTTTGCTAATCACTTCATGAATACTCCACCCCTCAGACGGACCCGAGGTAGTGTCAAAAAGAGTTAACAAAGATTCCAGCTTTCACAACCAGGAATGGGGAGTGGGAGGCAATAGCACACCTGGATAAGCATGGGGAGGTCCCAAAAGATAGCAGGAGCATCGAGATAAGGGAATGGTAAATTCCTTCATATGTAAAGCTGGAAGAGACCAAACTACTGCCTTCTTTACATCACCCTGCTAGCACCTGATCCTGCTCAGGATCGTAATAAACTTGATATCCTGTCTCAGTGTGTGGATTGGACTTTGCACACTAGGTGGAGAATCCGTTTCTGGGGCAAGTGGGAGGGAAGTGCTGTGAGCAGGGTTTCTTTCCATTGTCGTGTAAATGAGAGTGAGAAGCCCGAGTCCTGTCTGTGTTCTTGCCTTACTCCTCTTGCCTTTTGCTTGTCCCTGTGAAACAGGAGACAAACAGTCCTGAAGGAGCTGAGAAAAACCGTGAGGGGATGAAATCACCCTGTTAGGTGCCTGGCATATAGAGATAGCAGTGCTGGAGTCTGAGAGAACTTAAATGTCGCCTACCTTAGTTACAAGGAAGGTTTCCCACAGCACAGGGCTGTGTGAAGTCATTCTGCATTTTAATATCTAAGCCTGATGTGAGCAGTGAAGCCTTTCAAAGTCAGAACTAATTACTAGTGTCTAGGTAAGACATTTTTTATATGTTTCTGGGTTTTAAGGAGGCCTGGAGGAGTATTTTCTCTCAGACATTCTGGCTGTCTCCATCATCCTGTGCCTTCCCACAGCTCTTTTTACTTACTGTGTTTGCCACTGTAGTTTTTCTACAGCTGTGGCAGTGTAGGTGGTTACATCTGCCTGTGTTGGGTGTACACCAGCTCAGCGTAAAATACCTGCAGCACACGAGAGGATCACATACGCTGGCTTCAGAGCAGAGCATCCTGGAAAGGTTTTCATCCGTAGCCTTTAGATGAAAAATAAATACATCCTTTTGATAAAAGCATGTGGTTAACTGCTAACTAAACCTGCTATCTACCCTTCCAAGTGTATGCTTTCTCTGCTTTGTACCACAGTCATCCACAAGTCTCTGAACAGCTGGACTCCAAAGGAGAGAAAGAAACATATCTTAGAAAGAGGAAAGGTAGCATTTTCAATATTAACCTTGCTTTTTTTTTTTTTTTTTGTTGGGGGCTTTCCCTTTTCCTATTGTGGCTGCTGGAAAGGCATGAATTTTAAAGAATATTCTGTGAAAGCCTTTGTACTTGATGTTTAAAATCACAAATAATTGTGATGCATGAAAGAGAAGTAGTTTAACAGCGAAAAGACATCCTATAGCAACAAAAATCCCACAGCATGCTGTAGGCAAGGCAGGCAAGGCTCCAGGTTATTAAAATGATGAAATGCCCATTGTAGCCCTGCTGAACAACAGCAAAATTGTTATTTGCTTATATCTGAGATTAATGTTTCACTGCTTTTGTAAAATCATATAATCACATACTGGTATGGGCTGGAAGGGACCTTTAAAGGTCATTTAGTCCAACTTCTCTGCAGCAAGCACAGACATTTACAAAGGCCTGTAGTGACAGGATGAGGGACAGTGGCTTCAAGCTAGAGATGAGTAGATTTAGACTGGATGTTAGGATTGAGTTCTTCACCATGAGGGCGGTAGAACACTGCAACAGGTTGTTCAGAGAGGCAGTTGAAGCCCCATCCTTGGAGATATTTAAGGTGAAGGTTCAACAGGGCTCTGGGCAACCTGACCTAGTTGAGGATGCCGCTACTGACTGCAGAGGGGATTGGAGTAGATGACCTTTGGAGGTCCCTTTCAACCCAGTCCATTCTATGATTCTATGATCTTTAACTAGATCAGGTTGCTCAGAGCCTGATCTTGAATATTTGCAGGGATGGGACTTCTACCACCTTTTTGGGCAACCTGTTTCAGTGTTTCATCACCCTTGTTGTAAAAGATTTCTTCCTTATATCTAGTCTGAATCTTCCCCTTTAAAAAAAGGAAAAACAAAGCAACAAATAAAGCATTATCCCTTGTCTTATTGCAACAAGCCCTGCTAAAATGTTTGTCTCCATCTTCACAGGATCACAGGATGTTAGGAGTTGGAAGAGACCCAAGGAGATCATCAAGTCCAAGCCCCCTGCCAGAGCAGGACCATACAATCTAGCACAGATCACAGAGGAATACATCCAGACAGACCCTGGAAGTCTCCAGAGAAGGAGACTCCACAGCCTCTCTGGGGAGCCTGTGCCAGTGCTCTGGGACCCTTCCAGTAAAGAAGTTCTCCCTTGTGTTGAGGTAGAACCTCCTGTGCTGCAGTCCATTTTAAGTACCAAAAGTGGACCTTAGTGGTTTTCAGTAAGTTAAAACTGGTGGAAACCAGACAAATACCAAGTTAAGGGATACTACTGGAGATAACAGATTTACTCATAGAACTTGACCAGTTGAAATAAATCAAACTGACCTTTATCTCCACTGACAAAATGATGTGCTCCCTGTTTTCATGGAGAAATAAGACTATTAGATATTACAATCTTCTAAACTTTAACTTATGGTTGTTAACAAAATCTGTTAAATACTAGAACACAGCTTTGTAATGAAATATTTTACAGTCAGTTACACCAGGAGGGATATGGGCCAGTTCCTGCCTTCACTGGAGGCATTCTAATTCTAAACAGAAAATGTGGAAAGATTGCCTTTATCTCTTGCTCTGTTGAAAAGCAGTCAGTATGTAAAAACAAGATTCCAGTGCCCTTGAAAAGGAAGGGACTCAGAACTGGAATGTGTCTCTTTGGAAGATGAGTTTTATGACATCAGAGAGATCAGTTTAAAATTAGAGAGTAAAGTGAGCATATCCTCATTTGTAAATATATAGTTGTAAATGGTCCACACTCTGCTTGGAGAAGTGAATTGTTCTCTTTCCCTCCCTTCAGTTAATTTATCTGGTTCACCTGTTGTAACTTGTTAAAAACTGAATGATGAGCTCTTTGGGGCAGGGACTATTTTTCATTGGGAGTCTTCTTAGTGTTTAGCACCTTGATCTTAATTAATGCCTGCAGGCATTTCTGCAAAACCAGCTATTAAATAACAATCCGAGTTGATCAGCTCCTCCCAGGCACTTCATACTGCTTCAGAAGTCAAACGTGCAGACTGGGCAGGTGTTCCAGGTGTTAGGAAGGGAGCAATAGGATCTAAATTAGCGAGGGTAAGAAACCTGCCACGATCAGCCCCTGATAATTGAAGACAAGGCTGTAGAGTGGTCTCCCCTCAGCATCCTCTTCTCCAGACTGAACAATCTATGCTCCCTCAGATGCTACTCATAAGCCATGTGTTCCAGGCCCTTCATAAACCTCATTGCCCTCAATCTGAGTACACTTGGGCACTTAATGTCCCTGGTGGAGTGAGGGACCCAGAAATGAACACAATACTGGAAACGTGGCCTCACCAGTTCTGAGGGGGATGATCACCTCCCTCTTCCTGCTGGCCACCTGTGTGTTTAATACAAGGCAGGATGCCACTGGCTTTCTTGGCTACCTGAGCACTCAGTACCTGTAGTCACCACAGCAACAGGTTGCCCACCCTCTGCCTCGCATTTAAAACAGCATTTTTGGGTTTTCTGGCGCTACTAACAGGAGTCAAACATTCTCTTTTGCTGCTACCATTCAAAGATCATGCCCAGTGGTTCTAAGGACTTTATGTTTCCCCCATCATTTCCCCCTCCCAGAAAAGTCATGGGCACTCTGGAGGGTTTTTTTTTGGCAGTTTTTTTTCTCTTTTGCATGCTAGAGTCATTCCAAATAGTTTCATATGCAAACAAGCTGAGATTGCAGTATCTGCCACTGTGTCCTCACAAGGCTTCCTTTGAAGAGCCTTGCACAATTTAAAAATACATCACTTTAAGTCAAGGGGAGCAGACTGCAAGCGTTTTGTTTTGTGATACTGTTAGCAGAAAGCAGCAAGGAGAAGATAAAAAATGCAATTAACACTTTTGCTTTTCTGAAGAACTTTTAAAATAATGTATAGGTGTATTTAACATTTATAAGGGTGCTGAGAGCTGTTGGGATTATGAGAGATCAGATAAATAAACAGCTTGGATATCAGAATTCAGAAGGGTTGGGGTTTTTTTGTTGGTTGGGGGTTTTTTTGTTTTTTTTTTTGTGAATTTGTATCTTTTTTGATTGTGGTGGAAAAAGAGAGGCACGTTCTGACTGAAACTTTGTGGGGTGAAACATTCATTTAAGCCAGTTATTTCATAGAAAAACCCTTCCATCTGCAACAGTTAGCTTATTTAAAAGCAGTGTTTTGTCTTCCAGGTAATGTACATATCCAAAAGGACAAGAAGCAGCACTTAGTTCACAGAGCAGGACTCTGCATTTTGCTTACTTAAAAGCAGTGTTTTATCTTTCAGGTAATACATATATCCAAAAGGACAAGAAGCAGCACTTAGTTCACAGAGCAGGACTCTGCATTTTGCTAATGAAATGCTTAAAGGACAAGTGCAGTGCACTGAAACCTGCTGTGAGAGAAAGGCAAAGATGCTCACAAAAGACAAAGTGCTGCAGGTTTGCAGGAACTGGTGAGGCAACTCATACAAGTCCCTGCTGAGACAATGAGGCAGAGCACAAAAAATTTGTTTGATGTGCTGTGATTTATTCATGCTCCTAATAACAGGAGTTTGCAAATACTCCTTGTAACTTCTGGTCACCTATAGAATAACCATGTATGGAGTACAGCTACTTTCTGGCTTTCTGAAAGCATCTCTTGCTTGGATGAGTAAAAAGAAAAACCTGCTGCCTCCCTGGGTACAAAGAGAGAGGTTTTTTTTTTATTGTTGGGCTTTTTTTTTTGTTTTGTGTTGTTGGGGTTTTGTTTGTTCATTTGTATTTTAAGACATGAACAATTTATTATGGTTTTTAGTCAGGTAACTGAGCTTAAGCCAAGTTGTAATTTCTTTAAGGAGGTAGTTAATAGAGTAACAATGTTCCTGGGGAGAAACAACACAGCATTTGCTTTACCAGCTAAATAAACTTAGTGTTCTGTAAACCACAGAAAACTGATCAAGTCCACTGGGTATCAGTACAGTCCACTAGTCTTATCCTCCATAGTGCTTCACTCACTTTTCCTACCAGAAGTCTTTCCCAGTACAGTGTTGAGGCATTTGTGAGGAGGTTCCCAAACCTGTGTCACTGCACAGATGTTTTAGTCTGACTTAAGGTCAGTAGGCATCTGAGATGCACAGGGGAAAGTACTTAGTGTGGCCCAGGAAAATAAACCAGAGCTGCACTCAGGATGATGCATGGCCCAATCCAATGCCTGGCAGGAAGGACAGATTTATGACTGGGGACCAGGAGTTTTGTGTAGCACACACAAACTGATACAGTAGTAGCTGTGCAGGTCTGCAGCTTTTCCAGGTGTGTGGCAGTTGCATCCAGGCCCTGAGCAACTGGTTAGGGATTGACCAATATCTTAGATTGTATTTTAGAACAGAAGGGTGTTAAAAGCCAGCAAATACTCCTTTGCTTTGCTTTCTAGTATTAAAAGGGGACTTCAATCAGCAGAGCATGAACCGGAGCTCAGCCTCTAGGTTGGATTTTTCTCAAGCCTGAACAGAGTCGTTTGGCTGTAGGTGATAAGAGCTACTTTCAGTGCAGACAAAGAAGTTCTCCCCCAGGGCCACGGACAGTTTCAGCAACTAGGCTGAGGTGCTGAGTGAGGGTTTCAGTCTCCCTCCATGGAGATGCAATGTGCATCAGATACTTGGGTAAGTACTGGGCATTTGTTGCAGTTTTAGAAAGTTCAAGGGAAGAAAAAAAAAAAATTATCCTTCTCAGTCACCACACTTAGGAGTTTCAGTGAGAAATCCAAGCCTCTTCTTTGTGCTGTTTGAACATACCAAAAGGAAAAGCAACCCTTACCCTGAAGACATCACAAGCTTGTATTATAGAATCATAGAATGGTCTAGGTTGGAAGAGACCTCAAAGATCATCCAGTTCCAACCCCCCACCATAGGCAGGGACACCTCCCACTAGATCAGGTCGCTCAAGACCTCATCGAGCCTGGCCTTGAACACATCCAGGGAGGGAGCAGACACAACCTCCCTGGGCAACCTGTTCCAGTGCCTCACCACCCTCACTGTGAAGAATTTCTTCCTAACATCCCGTTCAAATCTCCCCTCCGCCAATTTGAACCCATTCCCCCTCGTCCTGTCATTACAAGACCTTGTGAACAGCCCCTCCCCAGCCCTCCTGTAGGCCCCCCTCAGATACTGGTAGGCTGCTATAAGGTCTCCCCGAAGCCTTCTCTTCTCCAGGCTGAAAAGCCCCAACTCTTTCAGCCTGTCCTCATAGCAGAGGTGCTCCAGCCCTCTGATCATCTGATTAGGTTAAAAAAAAAAAATAATAAAAAGGAGGAAGAAAACAAAAAGAGGAGGATGAAAGAGAAAGGTTTCAGGGAAGACAAACATTGTGTGGGTAGGGAACAGCAATTCTAACCCATTCCTCAGCTACAATTTAGAATCTGTAAGTCTTACCAGCTCACCATGTCTGGAGTTAATAGCAAAGATCAAAATTATTTCAAGGAATGCAAGACTGGGCCCACTGTTTGCTAGAGTTTAAAAGCTAACTCGGTTGAAAATGGATTTGAAAGCCGATCACAAGTGTGGCAGGCAGAAAGCCTTCTTTCATGCTCCTCAGTTTCCATTCTTGGACAGCAACAGCAGCAAACCGAAGACCTCATAAAAGCTGCCTTTGCAAAATCATTTCTGCTTTCATCTCACAGAGAATATGATTCCAACAGACCACAGTGCACATTCCAGTTTCAGAGCACGGAGAAAGAGTAGAAGTCTTTCAAAGAATCTGGTAGCTAAGAGGTCTTGGCACTCAAGTTGTGAAGGCTTGTGTAAAAACCCTGCCCAAACACTTTTTTGGTTTTTTTTTTTTTTTTTAATGCCTGCGTTTTTAAGCCTTCTGTTAACATCACAGCTTTTGATCACAATATAGGCTTCCCCTGTTCTGGCTTTCATGGCCACACCACACCACTTAACAGGCTTTAAACAAAGTAAGGAAGGCAGATAAACAAACATGGGGAGGAACAGATTGTTCAGCTCAGATTTAATCACTTCAGTGAACTGAGACAATGCTGCAAGGAGCAGTAGTGCTGAGTTCTGCCAGGGTAAGTCCTGCACTCCTCATCTCTTTGAAAGCCTCCCTCTATGCCACTGCCAGGACAGAACACAGAAAGAAGATTAAGGAAGAGTCCAGGCGCAGGACTCTGGGAAGCAAAAGCAGCAGCAGGATATTGTAAATATTTTTTTTCCCAATTTACTTATTCCCTTCAAGACCTCTCTGCTGCTGGGATATAAAAGGAAAATAAAATAAATAATGCCTCTTTATGTAAGGAAAAAATAAACCTGAACATCCTGTAAGCAGAAAAAGACTGTTTAGGGGATTCTTCATGTTCTGAAGGCTTTGGCTTTCAGATGGCAGGTAACACAATAAATATATGATGCATATAGCTCATGAGTACATGCAACTGTGATCTGAACCTTCAAAGGCAGCATCAGCAAGCTTTAAGGAAGACAAAAAGTTGAATCCCTTCCTCCTATTTTAGTGATGGGAGGCCTCTAAAACTATAGATCACTCTGCAAAAGCCTGTTAGTAAGCTTTAGAGCTCCTGCCTGCTGAGTCTCACTTCAGAGCCCAGCCCTTCTGTTCAGGAACATGGACATCAGCACTTTTTCATCTCAGCACAACTCCAGATAGAGGGTTTGAGGTGAGCACCGTGGCACTCTCTTCCAATCACCAATCTTGGAGTCCTTGCTGAGAACTGAATGAAGGCTCAGCAGCCTAGCACATAGAGCATCTACATCTTTCAGTGATTTTCAGAGCTGTGGTAGCTCAGAGTCGAGATGAAATGATGGCCATTAGCAGCCACCACCGAGTCTCCAACTTCAAACTGTCACTGTTGCAGAACTATGAAATGCTTCCTTTTATGCCACACCAACGGCAGCAGCCAGCAGGCATTTCAGGAGAGGAGATACCATTAAAATGCAAACCCAGAGCCTCAAAATGAGCAAGATACTAGGCAGTTATCCTCACCCTTCCATCTGTAGTCAGCAGGGACCCCTTTAGCCCTCTCAGTTCATACACTGTACCACAGACAGGATTGCTCACACCTTTGGCCCAAAGCCGTGTCAGCAGATGTCTGTTACCCAGTATCATTGAGTAATGACAGAAGAAAGGTCCAAAAAGTTGCCAACAGCCACAGTCCTCAACTCATCCAGAAAATGCCACTTGCCAGAAACAGAGGAAGCAGGACTATAGGGACTACAGGACTACATCTTTAACAGTAGCAGAAAAACTGAAGTGCATGAGAGAAGTCGGCATACCTTTTAAAAAGCAGATGTTCTCACTCTCCAGCTCAAAGAGGCACCTGAGCATTTTGCTGTTCCTCTGTAAACACACCAGAACTTTGTCTTCACACTTCTTATCTCCAGAGCACCTGCTCTTGATCTAGAAAGGAACTGTGTGGACCTGCTGCAGGTGCACCTATAGTTACAGCTTTTGGAGGTTGCTCAGACAAAGCAACCCTGAACCATGCTGCTGAGTTATTTTTTTTCTCATACTGCTTTATATCCTAGAATCATAGAATCACTTGGATTGGAAGGGACCTCTAAAGGTCATCTAGTCCAGGCCCCTGCAGGGAGCAAGGACATCCACAACTAGATCAGGTTACCCAATCAGGTTACCCAGAGGCTGTTCAAGCCTTGCTTTGAATATCTCTGGAGATGGGACCTGTTACAATGCTCAACCACCTTCACTGTAAAGAACTTTTTCCTAGCACCCAATCTAAATCTAGTTTCAAACCTTTACCCCTTGTCCTTCTCCAGGCCTTGAGTGACCTGTTCTAGTGGAAGGTGTCCCTGCCTATGGCAGGGGGTTGGAACTGGATGAGCTTTGAGGTGCCCTCCAACCTAACCCATTCCATGATTCTATCACTGCAGGCCTTCATAAATGGTCTCTCTCCAGCCTTCTTGCAGGCTTCTTTCAGATACTGGAAAGTGAAAGCTTTACTTCTGAGCTGAGCTGGCTCCTGCCTTTTCTCTGCTGCTCCAATGCCACCCTTCATGAAGCTGCACCTGTGCTTCATCAAGTCTCCAAGATCTATGCTTGTGCTGTCTGATCCTTCTCTGAGCAAGTCTGGGCATCCTGGCACTAATAAGCTGGCATCTGTCTGGATTATGAGCAGTACCTGCAAAATGACAGTGTTGAAAAGTGACTTCAGTAGGTCAGGCACTGTGCAAACACACAGTACACGACAGCATGGCTTAAATAGACAGCGGAAGGATGAAGGAATTTCTCATTTAATAACTGCAGAATAGAAGTGCCAAAATTCAGTGATTTGTTTCAGGTTACAAGAGGATGCCCAGACCACAGATACAGCAGGCTGCCAGAGTCCTTGCTTTAAATATAGGATAAATGTCCATCACCATTCCTCACATAGGCTCAAGAACTTCAAGAATTCACACATGGGATATTTAGTGGATGTTGAAATGCATCTGCAAATACTAGGATGGGACAGAGCCTGGCAGCAGCAGGTGTGTGAGACATCTGCTGTTTACTGGCATTATTTAGCAAGAAAGTAAGGAACTGATAAAGTGAGCTTCTTGCCTGTTGTCTTTGCTGATGAGACACTCATGCCACGCCTGTCTCCTCTCTGCTGCAACAGCTACTCACCCAAGTCCAGTAGGAGAGTGGCTGGTTAGTGGTGGGAAGTGCAGCGATCTTGGGCACCAGCAAAGATCTTACAGGCCCACTCAGCTGGTTACCAGGGACTCAGCTGTGTCACAGGCCTGGGACAAGAAAACTGTGACCTTTCTGAGCCACCCCTATTAAAACAATCTAAGCTTGTCTTAGGTTCCTACTAATCAGGATTGTTGCTGTAGCTGCTTCCCTTGTCAGACAACACAAAGCACGGTAAACTGTCAGGGAAATGATGTCACATTCACTTGATTGCATTCACCCTTGATGTTAACCTCCTCAACTGCTGTGAAATCACCTTGAGACACCTCTGTTAAAGAACATCAGGGAGAGCTGTGATCTGGCACTGCTCAGGAGGCTTTGTTAGAGTAATCAAAGCTGCTAAAGCAGTAATGGGCCTTGCAATGGGACACCTTTCAGGTTGTCTGAGCCTCACTGCTGGGTTTGCTGATGCATTCCCAAAGAAGCACAGCATGTACCTTCTCTGGTTCCTCAACAGCTTTCCTGTAGGCCCCCTTCAGATACTGGAAGGCCACAATAAGGTCTTCTCAGATTCTTCTCTTCTCCATACTGAACAGCCCCAACTCTTTTCAGTCTGTCTCCACAGCAGAAGTGCTCCAAGCTCATCCTCGTGGCCCTTCTCTGGACACAGTCCAGCACATCCATTTCCTTCTTGTAATAGGGACTCCAAGACTGGATGCAATACTCCAAGTGGGTACTCACCAGAGTGGAGCAGAGGAGGAGAATCACCTCCCTCAAGCTGCTGGCTGTGCTTCTCTTGGTGCAGCCCAGCTAAGGTGGTGTTGACTGTTGGACTCGATGATCACAGAAGTCTTTTCCAACTGAAACAATTCTGTGATTTAGGAAGAATCGTGGTAGAGGCTGACTCCTCTCCTGTCTGCCTCCCTGAATAACTCAGTTCACTTTTATTTAGAAGAATAAATGAAATCTGTTCTTTAGGGACAGATCTTTTTTTTTTTTTTTTTCCCCTGCAATGCAATGTTGAAGTCAAAAGGGAAGTGACCTGCAAGGGGAGAAGGGCCAAAACAGTCATTAAGCAATTTTATGGCATGGTGGGGCTCCCAGTTCCCATTGGTCTGCCTTTCTCACTCCTGTACCTTGGAAGCTTTAATTGCAGGCAGCGTCGTTAATTAATTTTTAGCATAAGGTAATGTGTTAATAGCCAGAAGAGTCAAAGGAACTTCAGGCCAGTCTAGGGAGGATATAATGAGACATTAAGGATGCATTGTGGATTAAAGATCTAATTATGCTTTCAATGGAATCAGAAGTCCTTTGATTTTAGCAGTAGAACTCCCAGCCATAGAAGGGAAAAGTGTGGTGTCTCTTTATCTAAAGGCAAAATTATTGTCTTAATAAATAAATAAAGCAAGGATTTGAAAAATCAGCACATTGAAGTGTCACCTAACACTATAACGTAATAATTGTTTGGTCATATAGATTTAGATTTGGCTCAATTAAGCCATGAAGGCACAAATTCAGTGGGATGCTAATTCCTAAATTCCTAAATCAATGGAATTCCTAAAACAATGTTTGAAGTTTTTTTTTTTCAAGCTTTCCTGTACAGAAGTGGACTCTATAGAGGAGCTTCAGTCCATGAAAAAGAATAGCCTTGTTTGTTAAATTTTTTCTTCTTACAGCCTCTTTAGATGTAGTAAAAATGGAGATGACAAGATCACAAAGTTTATAATCCAAAGTGTTCCCACGGCCTCCTTCTACAGTCTAGTGAGCAAAATATTCTCTGTAGTGTTCCTTAGTTCTCCTGTGAGGCATAGTGCCACAATCCCACTACCAACTTTATCATTTCCTTGTTGCAGGTGAAGCCTGTTAGGAGATGAAATCATCAAGAGAATTCAGTGACATTTCCCATGATCATTTACAGCAGGTCTGATGCTACATAGCACCATGTGCTGTGGTCAGATGGGCATCTAGAGCAGTGATTGCAGAGGCTGTGAGCAGTCTGACAGCCTTTTTTATGGACACTGCCAGTTCTGTCTCATCTGATGATGTCCTGTTGGCTGTAAGGATTCCTCACATCTTTCTTTTACTATTAAGTTCTATAAAACAGAGAGGAAGAATGATGCTTGTTCTTCAGTAGCATAGAGAAACTGCTAACTCAAGGTCCAGTTTTGCCATTATAAATAGAGGGAACATGCTATAACTGTGTGATAATGAGACAAGACACAGTTTATTCCTGACTGAGCTTGACTGCACTGTATGTACCTATTTGTTCTGGAAATAAGACAGAGAGGTTTGCTGTGTGCCTTCATAAGGTTGTGTGCCTCAATCATAGAATGGTTTGGGTCAGAAGGGACCTCCAGAGGTGATCTAGTTCAACCCCTTGCAGCGAGCAGGGATATCCCCAACTAGATCAGGTTGCTCAGAGCCTTCATGAACCTGACCTTGAATATCTCCAGGGATGGGGCCTCAACTGTCTCCCTGGGCAATCTGTTCTGGTGTTCCACCACCCTCATGGTAAAGACCTTGTTCCTAACATCCAGTCTAAATCTGCATTTCTCTAATTTCAAACCATTGCTCCTCATCCTGTCATTGCAAGGGAACAGTCTCTCTGCAGCCTTCTTCCAGGCCCCCTTCAGGTACTGGAAGGCTGCTATTAGGTCTCCCCAGAGTCTCTCTTCTGCAGACCAAACAACTCCAGTTCCCTCAGCCTTTAGTATTTCCAAGCTCAAGCTCAGCCATAGCCCATCCTGCCTGTCCTCCCTCGCTCTGTTCTTTAGAGAGGGAGAGGAAGAAAGACATCTTTGTGCATACTGCACATAGATGTATGAAAAATAAACTTCCTCCCTAGCAAGTAAACCCAAGAACAATGTTGCTAGCAGCTGTTGTGCTTAAAGCCCAGTTGAGAACACTGCTCTCTTATGAGCTCTCAATGCTCAATCAGTAACAATGTGCCAGGACAATGTACTGGAAACCCAAATGGCCAGGCCAGAAGACCACAAAAGCTCCTCTGTCTTGTGTGAGGGAGCTGACAAGAGGCTTCACAGTGCTGCAGATCATGCTGGCAGGCTGTGCCAGTTCACTGCCCTCAGCCTTCCGGAAGATGGTTTATGAGCAAGAAGGGCAAATCTTGTCTAATGCTTGATTCAGAAACTACTGTAACTGTTATTTTTTACAAATGAGGAGAATCTTATGTCCATGTTGAAGGCAACCACCAGATAATTACAGCCTGCTCAGTGGCTGCATGAAGTGCAGTATCTGAGGAATGGGAAAGGGTTTTTTTTTGCAGCTTCCAGCTGAAGAAGGACATCTTATCTACTCTTACAAATAACAGCAAGGCCTGTCCTTTAAAACTAGCATCCAGCTCCTTCCTCCTGTTTTAAGAAAGAGTCATTTCCATAGGCAGAAATTTACCAACCCAAAGAGTTACATGACAACAAGGGTATTTTTTTCTAAAGAAGAAATCACAAGCTAAGGAGCACCCAGGTCTTTCATTGTCATTCCCAAGTTGTCGAGAAGAGTTAACCCTCCAGTGGGTCAAATGGCACCAAAGTAAAACCAACTTCTGGCAAAATGGCACCAAAGTAAAACCAACTTCTCCTTGCAAAATGGCACCAAAGTAAAACCAACTTGTCCTCGCAAAATGGCATCAAAGTAAAACCAAACAACTTCTCCTTTTCACATGGCACCAAAACAAAACCAGACAACGTCCCTGTAAAAAGGAAAGTACCTACTGGGTTTCTCAGAAGGTTTTGCTAGAAGCAACAATTTGTCAGAGAGAGGAAGATCAGCTCAGCAAATACCACACTGCGTTTTGTGATTTTATTTGAAACAAAATTGCACTTGGATACAGCCCAGTTAGATTAGCAGAGGTTTAAACAAACGTTCAAGAGTAACAAGCTCACTGTAATTAATCTCTTGCCTTCACCATCCATCCTTTTGTCATTGATACCGATTATGAGCTCGGATTAAATCCGCTCTTTTGCACCCCCTAGATTCAAAATGGCAATCATAGAATGGTTTAGGTTGAAAGAGACCTCAAAGATCAGCCAGTTCCAACCCCTTGCCATAGGCAGGGACACCTCCCACTAGAAGAGGTCACTCAAGGCCTCGTCCAACCTGGTCTGGAACACCTCCAGGGTGGGAGCAGCCACAACTTCCCTGGGCAACCTGTGCCAGTGTCTCACCACCCTCACTGTGAAGAACTTCTTCCCAATCACGTTTAAAAAAAAATAGCCAAAACAGCCTAAGATGGCATTTTCCAACCTAACTTCCAAGAGCAATTACCACCAGTGCAATGCTTTCATTAAAAAGCCAACTTGCTGTGATTTACAGCTGTACAAACTGTTGTTTAAAACACTTATTATAGGATAAGTGATCAAAGCAGTGCTGAAGATTTGAAGCAAACTTTTTTCCCACTGCCTTTACTAGACTTTTCTGGCTAAATGACAATAAAAAACACTTTGAAAAGGTACCCATAAATTCACCAGGATAAAAAAAAACAAAACCCAAAGCCCTACTAACTGTTTGAGAGGAATGAGAAGGCCACGTTTTATGGTGTATACTCACGCCAAATTCCCAGGATGTGGAATGCTACTGAAAGAAGGAGTTGCCTTGTGCATGATACTTGCCTGAGACCTGTATAGCAAATGGGCAGAAATACATCCTGCACCTGACAAGGTGAGAGGTCTGCATGCTGGAAAACATCTAAGGACTTCTGGGTAAGGCAAACGAGGCAAAGTATGGCTTATGTGCAGTCTGGTTAAGGCAGAGTATGCATTTTTGAAGCTCTTGCTTCTTCTGCTTCCACTTGAAAGCAGTAATGCATTACAATGTGCTTAAGAGCATTGGTTTAAAACATTTGATGGAGCTGGAGGTGGCTCAGAGAGTTTAAGTCTGAAAAAATTCATGTCAGTGAGCTAGACAGTCCCTAAAAAAAATCTTCATATTCTCACAGCCTGAAGCTGCAAATGTAGGTAACAAGACAAACAAGCACGTTAAGCATAGCTTACTCAAAGCATCCATCCCTTATTTGCTAGATACAGCTCCCATTCTGGATCAGGCACTGTCTGAAATTTGGCATGAGGGAGTGTGGCAGTGTTTTGGCTTCATGTTCAGCCATACCTTTGCTACAGATATAGAATTAGCTCTTTATCAGGCCAAATCCTGCACAAGGTATATGCTAACCTTAATCTAAAGGCATTTCTATGGCATTAGTTTGGATTTTTGAGTGAAGCCAAAATTTGGCCCATTTTAGCACATTGAAATAAACTGAGCCTCAGCTTCTCTGTGAAGAACCAATAGGTTAAACAAAGTATTGGTAGCACTTTCCATATTTACTGCATAAAAAACCCTTTCACTCCCTGCCTTTGACCAGTTTGCAATTATTACTTAATCCTTTCCAGGGCTAAGAATTACTCACAGAAATATGTCAAAGCTCAGGAAGGTGTAACAAACAGGTGCAGCATATTATTGCATAAGCTTAAAAAACACTAGGAAGTAGCTGGGTGCTGATCATTCTTTGGCTTGAAGCTTGCAGCTCCTTTGGAGAGATCAGTTCTTCCATTTGTTGGAGTCCCAAGCCAGGAACCAGCCTGTGAATGTAGGGGGTTCGTGCCCCTGCTTCACGATCACAACGGGGGTCCCCTTATCTCTGCCAGAAGGATCTGTTTCGATGTAGCGTTTGGCTGAAGACAGAGAGGAAATAAAACAAGGAATACCTTAGTTCATTCCTGCTGCACACAAAATACATGGGAAACCCTACTGAAAGAACCCAGGGCTGCTGTCATACAGGATGCAGATAAATTATTTCAATGGCAATGAAACTGCATCCAGTTTTGGGCTGCCCAGTTGAAGAGGGATAAGGATCTGTCTCTCTGGACAAGAGAGTCCAACAGAGGGCTACGAGGATGGTTAGGGGACTGGAGCACTGCCTCATGAGGAGAGGCTGAGGGACCTGGGGCTGCTTAGTCTGGAAAAGAGAAGACTGAGAGGGGATTTAATCAATGTTTATAAATATCTAAGGGCTGGGTTTCAGGAGAGGGGGGACAGGCTCTGCTCACTTGCTCCCTGGGATAGGACAAGGAGCAATGGATGGAAGCTGCAGCACAGCAGATTCCACCTCAACACAAGGGAGGATTTCTTTACCGTAAGGGTCACAGAGCACTGGAACAGGCTCCCCAGAGAGGTTGTGGAGTCTCCTTCTCTGGAGACTTTCAAGGCCTGTCTGGATGTGTTCCTCTGTGACCCAGGATAGATTGCACGGTCCTGCTCTGACAGGGGGATTGGACTCAATGATCTCTTTGGGTCCCTTCTAACCCCTAACATCCTGTGATCCTGTGAAATGATCACGTTTCTTCCAGCTGCCAATGAAGGAACTTTCCATGAGGTTCAAACAGAGGGATTGTTGCTCTGATCAGTTTGTTGCCAAACAGATGGGTTTTGGCTCTTGAACAGAAGAAGGAATTTGCTGGTGCAAATGCACAAGATTCATTCAAAGCTGACAGTTTCCCTTGATATCACAATTTGACATCAGTCCTTATCAGAAACACAGCCAGGTAACCCCAGCTGCCCCAGGGAAATGTCTGCAAGCATTGCTAGCTCCAACTCAGTCAGAATAGCTCAGCTGTGTGAAACTACACCAGAGAGAAGTGCACACCATGTGAGCTGACTTCATCTGTTCTGCAGCTGGAATTTCCTCAGTGAAGGATAGTAGCGTAAGGACTTGAGGATTCTTGGCATCATTCCTGTGATTATATTCATTAGTGTGGGGTGCAGCTCACTAGTGTGGGGTACAGCTCACTAGGTGTCTCCTTTAAAATTCTTCCTCTTTCAAGTGCAGTTTCTTTCCTTGAAGCTCTTTACAAAGCTCTGCAGTCTCCTAACGCTGCCTTGATTAATTCTGCCCTTCATAGATTTACAGGTAAGAGAAAAATGGGTTTTAAAGCACATTTAAAAGAGAAAACAATCTCCTCCAACCTAATAATATCAGTAACCCATTTAAACACTGTAAACATAACTAGATTTCTCCTAGATTGTCTTTTTCACTCCTTTAAGTAATACAGATGCTACTTTGCTCAGAGTTCTGCCAAACTGATTTGATTTACCAGATTTAACGGATTCCTGTCGCTCAGTTTCATTAGCATCCTTCCCAATCCAGACAAAAACCTGCAGAGGAGAGAAAGACACAGCTCCCACATTGTTAGAATGATGTTGTGCACAGCAGATAAAATACCAACTAGTTTATTAGAGAATCATAGAATGGTTTAGGTTGGAAGGACCTCAAAGGTCATCCAGTTCCAACCCCCCTGTGCCATAGGCAGGGACACCTCTCACTAGAACAGGTCGCTCAAGGCCTCATCCAACCTGGCCTTGAACACCTCCAGGGAGGGAGATTCCACTAGAAGAAATAATATACACTGTGAAAAGACTGCAGAGATACAGAGCTCTGACAAACCACAACTGATTATTTTTTGTACTCTGAAATCTCATTGCTCTCTTGGTACCAGGAAGCCAGACCTTCATGCAAGGTCTGATGAAACGAGCTCTAATTATCTTTTCCATGGATATCTTTTACAGTTTGCCAAGGAAATCAGTCTTTAGGTGCAGGTGAAAACACTGTACAGGAGCTGGTTTGAGTTTTGTGAGTGCATCAATGCTTCTGCTCAGTGCTGGCCTGGGTAGCTGCTAGATGTAACCCAATGCCTAACCCAACAACCTGAGCCTCTGTCTGCAGTCCCCACATTTGTCTTTTTCCTGTCAAGCATCCTTTTGGAAATCAGCTACATGTCCTGGACTCCTTTTCTTCTTACCTGAGCCAGTATGTCCCAACTACTCTCAATCCAGATCTTCCACCCATCTTCCTCTATAACTCCTTCCCACATGGACTGTGAACCTTCCTTCTCACTTCCAAAAACCTCAGCCCATTTTTCTTTAAGGATTAGACTGAAGAAGACAAATAAGGCATGGAGTTTGTGGCCTCCTCCCTCTTGTCCTCCAAGAACAGCAAGGGTAGAGAGAAAATACTGTAAGAAACATGTGCCTTTCACACTCACAGTCAGGTCACAGTAAGCTGTGAGTGTGTCATCCAAAAAGCTCTCAATATTTTTCAACTTTGAGTGAACCCAGGAAAAAGACAGAGATTCTTTCTGCCTGTCTCCAGCAAGTTCTGAAGCAAACCATGTAAGGATCTACTGTTTGCCCCACTCTCTATAAGGTTTCTTCCTAGTTGTTGTTGCTGCTGCTACATGAGTTTGGAACACATTCTTTGCAGTAACTTTCATGTTTTATTAATAAATTTTAGTGATAAAGTCAAGACCATTACCGAGAGCCTTTCAGAACACTGCCAGGGTATTTTATACTCTTGCAGCCCCCACTGGTTTTAAAGGGAAGTGCCAATTCAGCCTTGGATATTCACAATTCACACTAGCACATCATAGAGCTCCAAAATATAGCTCCCTCTGGTACAATTTAAGGAAAACAAAACTTACTCCCTTCTGACAAAGATGATTTTTCCTCCCCTCTTATGATCTAAGTGGTTAAAAATTAATTCTCCTTGTTACCACAGAAAGCAGTGACCAAAGACACAGCTTACCTGATCCCAAGCATCCAGCAACATGACATCATCCTCAGCCAGATCATCTTGAGTGAATTCTCCTGGGACCTCCTCAATCTAAAAAAAAAGGATATTATGGTTTGAGTTCTGTTTGTTTGTTTTAAATTATTTGTGTAGGTATTCTGGTTCTGCACAGACCAAAGGTATTTTTAACAGGCAAAACCCAGAAGCTGGTGTCCAATTCTTTTTCCTCCTAAAGAGTCAGGGCCTAAACTGATTTGATGGACGTGTCAAAGGTGTTCCACTGAAAGAAAACAAATCACACATCTTATAAAATCAGCTCTCAGTTTCTCAGAATGGATGGGATATCCTCAGGGAAGGAAGAGGTTGAGGCTTTAATTGTGACTATTGTTAAGTTGGACCTGAGGTTTGCCAAAAGAAGCAGAGAAATTTCTAGAGAGTGCCTTGTACCAGGCAAGCCAAATTAACCAACTGACACCAGCTGCTATATTCCTGCAGTTTACATTCATTAATAGGGAAAAGAAACTGCTTTGGATTGCAGTGGTGAGCTCAGTGGTGAAATACACACCCAAGCAAGCTTTCTATTCACTTGAGAATGGGACTTTACAGTTGACTAAACTAGCAAAGATTAGTCCCCAAAGGAAAGGCAGACTGCTTGCAGGCAGATAGGAAAGCACTTTAACAACGTGTACAGGAAGGAGAGGTAATAATGTAGCTAGTGATGAGCCCTCTACTTTTAAAGGACTGACAAGGGTCTAGCTCCTCTACTTTTAAAAGGTTAACAAGTGTCTGGCTATGCTTGGTCATGTAGGTCTGCTAAAGGAAGGGTAAGGGTTCCTCCTTGCAGTGGCCAGAACATCAAGAGTGATCTGACCTGCCTCTTCTGCTGACCAGTAAGGGTGGTGACTCTGTTACTAGAGAAATGCTACAGGAAAGAGAGGATTTCTCAGAATTTGGAGGGTATTTAAAACAAAAGCCAAAGGAGTGCACAGCTCCCAGCAGACTATTAGAGAGGTTGGTTCCTGTTACTGGCTTTGACGGGAGTGTTTGCTCAAATATATTTTACTACACTTATAAGATTTTAAAGTCCTTATTAAAGGATCCTATTTGTTTTATCCCTCTCCAAATGAATGGGCTGTGCCTTAAGGAAACTGCAAAGATGGTAGCTAGCTAAGTGCCCTACCCGAAAATGCCTGCATCCTTGCCAAACGTTGACACAGCGTTGCCCTCCCAGAATACGGTAAGTAATTAAGACTGAATCACAGGCTTGGTACCCAGTGCACAGCTCTGGGTATTCCTGCTAAGGAAATCATTCTTCCTGCCTCCCTGGGCACAGGCCAATACCTTAGAGGCATAATTACACATCTTAAATCTCCACGGAAAATTTCAGGCTGCTAGGGATTTTTGGCAAGGGGACCTTTCTTTCCCTCACCGCCAGTATCTAACACGTAAGGGGCGAGGCACTGACCTGCACTTTCTCAGCGAAATGATAGCAGCCTGGCAATGCTCTGCAAGAGCACAATTGCTTTGGACTAGGCAAACACCTCAGCTTTTTATCTTCCAGCCTCTAGGCTCAGGCTGCAGTGTGCAAACATCTGCAGTATTAACTCTTCTGTCCGTCCTTTGCGTTTGGATTCATTTAAAGCACCAAGCCTCGACTCTCGAGCTCTTGCCAAGCACGGCTAACTAAGCCAGGTCCCCAAATTAACTGAATGTCTGCTGATTCCCAAGACAGAACATAGCAGAAAATGTGTGATTAAAACAGAGAGGAGAGAATCTCTCATACTCACAACAAATCTGCCAGTCTTGTTAGAACAACCATACAGGCGAGGGGGATGATCTTCAGCCTTTGTCAAGAGCTGTGATGAAGTCTGGTATGTTTTTTTACCTCCAAGGGCTTTCCAGAATTCCTCTGAAATACACAATATATGATTTATTCAGCAGTGGATTTAACATTTGATGTTTTAGCTTGTTAAACACTGTTTCTAGCATCCCCAGTCTCTTCTGTCTCAAAGAGGGGTGCATTTTCTTACAGCTCTTCCTGCAGTTGACAATAAAGGCACCACTTGCAGACCTAGAAGGAGCAATGCACTGTGTCCTTCTGCCCTCCTTTCACTGAGGGTGAAGAAAAGACCACATTCCTATTCCTCTCACTTGCTCCCTGGGATAGAACAAGGAGCAATGGGTGGAAGCTGCACCACAGGAGGTTCCACCTCAACAGAAGGGGGAACTTCTTTACTATAAGGGTCCCAGAGCACTGGAACAAGCTCCCCAAAGGGGTTGTGGAGCCTTCTTCTCTGGAGACTTTCAAGGCCTGTCTGGATGCATTCCTCTGTGACCTGAGCTAGATTGTCTGGTCCTGATCTGGCAGGGGTGTAGGACTCCATGATCTCTTTGGGTCCCTTCCAAACCCTGACATCCTGTGATCCTATGCAGCAACTTCTACTGTCCCACAGACTTCCAGGGTATGGCAGCAATCCTGAATAGAGGTCCATGGTCAGGTTGAATTTTCAGAGGGACTGAGCATATATCTACTTCTGCCTGCAAAATACATGATCACAGACCCCACTCTGGCTGTGTTTCCATGCAGTGCTGTGAATTCTCAGTTGCCTATTAGCAACCTCATGGCTTCATACCAACCTGGTTCCTGGCCCTCATTAATCTTAGCAGTCTGGCATTTAAGAACATTGGCAATGTACTGAGCCCCTTGTTCCTCTTCTTTGCTCGCTCCTTTTCCTACCCAGGTGTAGCCAGAGTTGTTTGGCAGTTTCAGGACAAAGACATCATTAGAGTTTAGTGACGTTGAGTCAACATCAACCTAGATCAAAAAAGAAATTGTTTTATTAATTTTTGCTTTCAAATGACATGATCACTATTTTGCATGTTCATATAAAACATGTAGGAAGATGCTAACCACCTATGCTTTTCCCCCCAATTTCTTTTCCTCTAGATTTACCCTGCTACAAATTAGAGTAGCAGAGTAATTTGTAGTTTGAGAGAAGGAAGTGACTTGAAGGGCAAAACTTAGAAGTTTGGCAGTAGGAAAAACTAGCTTGCAAAGTTGGAAAGACAGTTTCATGGATTAGAAAATACTATCTCATAAACATTGCTGATTTCTGGCCCATTCTTTGTCATCTAACTGTTGGCTACACATTTCCTTTGAGAGATGTAGATTGGTTGCAGCCAGTTGCAGCGTAGCCTCTTAGATTTATTAAATGGGTTGGTCACACAGAGCAGTGGATTTGATCTGGACTTCTGTGTTCCTACCAGGTGTGACTACCCAACAAGATTAGTCAGAGAGGCTGGTGGCAGCTGTAGTGCTTCCCATGGGGAATAGTTGGTTTACTTAGCAGATGACCTTACCTCTGCAATCCTGGTGATGGCTGCCAGGTTCCTGCGGATCTGGAAGAGTCGTGTGGGTGGAGCAGGCTTCTGACCTTCTTTCTTGGATGTCCCATCCTTGTAGACAATAAGTGGTTTGTTTTTGAACAGGCTCAGCAAATGGGCAGGCTCCTTGCCTTGGCTGACTCGGATCTGCAGTAAAAGGCCAGTGGTGGTCATACTGGGCAGCAGGAGCAGGTGCTTCTGCATATCTCACTTCTGGGTAGACCTGTTGCTTGGTAAGGATACCCTAAGACATGTATGCTTGTAGGTGCCAAACTGCAGCAGGATTTTACACAAGCAAATAAAAACTAAACCCCAAAACTAAACCACAAACCAAATCAAACCAACAAACAAACAAAACCCCAACACCACAAAAGACAAAACAAACAGGAATATAAATGATAAATTAAAAACAAACAAACAAACCCAACTACTGAGGGAAACAGCTGGGAAGACCACACCTGGAGTGCTCTGTCCAGCTCCAGTGTCCTCAAAACAGGAAGGACATGGACTGCACAGGCTGAGGGAGCTGGGGTTGTTCAGCAGACTCTGGGGAGACCTAATCACCACCTTCCAGTACCTGAATAGGGGCTACAAGAAGGCTGCAGAGGGACTGCTTCCAAAGGCCTGCAGTGACAGGACAAGGGGCAATGGTTTTAAATTAGAGAAGAGATCTAAATTGGATGCTTGGAACAAGTTCTTTACGATGAACGCTGGAACAGGTTGCCCAGAGAGGTAGTTGAGGACCCATCCCTGGAGACATTCAAGATGAAGCTTAACAGGGCTCCGGGTGACCTGGTATAGTGGAGGATGTCCCTGCTGAGTGCAGGGAGATTGGACTAGCTGACCTTTAGGTGTCCCTTCCAAGCCGGGTGATGCTATGAGTGATTCCTGCAGAACAAACCGGGGAGGCTGTTTTGAAGCGTTACCTGTACTGTGCTGCCCTCTGGTGACACAAAACGGAACTTTCAGACCTTTCGAGTCGTCGTGATGCAGACATTCAGCAGAGGTTATGTGCTCTAGGTAGCCACGTACAAAGCTTAAATGCCTTCGTACGTGTGTGTCTGTATATACATATATGTATATAGAGATCTATATGCATATATTCCTTATATCTATATGCATATATTCCTTATATCTATATGTATATATTCCTTAGATCTATATGTATATATATTCCTTAGATCTATATATATCTATATATATTCTATATATCTATATCTATATATATCTATGATATATATCTATATGTAGATATATATTCCTAAATTCACTGCAGGCTAAAAATGCTTTTAAGTATCATGTCCAGTGCAGTGAGATGAATCTCCTTCAGCTTTAATTCATTTCCAGGTTTTGAAGCACATTATTATTGCAGCTGTTAATAGCAACATTATGATTGTTTAGTGTTAGTGTTTGCCCTAGGTCTGAGGCAGGGCCATACTGTGTTGAACTCTGCCCAAATGTAGAACAGGTGCTCCAAAGAATGATTACCTAGAAGTGTTCTAATCCTTCCTTAATGTAATTTCAATCATAAATCATAACTGATTAATAGCTAAAAAGTGTACCCTGCCATCTGAATTAGCTGCACCTTGGTGGGTGGGGGAAGCCCTTTACTTTGGTAATTAAGAATCTTTGGTAATTAAGTTACCTCCTGCTGCCTAGAAAATCTCTGCCTGTCTCTAGTCATCTTCCAGCTCTAGCATTTCTGTGAAGACCTCTCAGCTGTCTACCCACCCACTGCTCCTGTGAAGATCTCTCACCCCTCCATCCACCACTGCTCCTCACTAGTGATAAAAGGGGAGCATGCAGCCTAGTCATGCTAGGACTAGTTTATCTCCTCACACCTTTCAGCTACCAGTGTCCTGCAGCTGGCTGTGCACACAGCATTTCTGCAAGGCAGGACGTGTATCCTGCTTTCACGGAGCTGCAGCCACTATGAGGATGGGAAAACCCAAGCTGCATTCCTCGCTAAGGCAGGGGCAAGCCAGACCCTGTGGCACACTGCTGGCAGTCTTGCCCATTCTAGCTGTCATGTAGCTTTCATGTCTTCTAGTTTTGGCCCTCTAAAAGTCAACTGTATTGCCTGGGCTCAACATCACAGCTTTCTGCATGATCAAAAAGGAGACAGAGCAGATATCACCCTGCCAGACACCTCCTCCAGAGGGAGTTGCCCTGGGGGTATCTTATCTTTCATTCTCCACTGACCATTTCAAGCTGAAACTGGGTAGGTTTACATTGGACATTAGGAAAGTTTTTCACAGAGAGAGTGGTCAGGCACTGGAGTGAGCTGCCCAGGGAGGTGGTGGAGTCACCAACCCTGGATGTGTTTAAGGGTGGTTTGGATGTGGTGCTTAGGGATATGGTTTAAGTTGAATCTTGTTGGGTAGGATTCTAAGTTGGACTTGGTGATCCTGAGGGGCTTTGCCAAACTGGATGTTTCTGTGATTCTGTGATTTAAAGAGTCTGTGAGGCTAGGAAGGACCAAACCCTACTTTTTAGGCAGTGAAAGGCAGGTTTAGGCTGTGTTACATTTGTGTTCTTTAGGATATCTGCATTCAGAGAGGATGACTCAAATGGGAAATCTGTGATGCTTTAGGAGGAGCCCATGGTGCTTGGCTGGATGAGAACATGAGCAGTTGTTGTCCAAAGCCTTCCCAGACTACCTCCTTGCAGTTCCCAGTGACAGGTACAGATATTGCATGCTCTGTTGAATTGGCTCCAGAGGACACTAACCTGCACAGCCTCATCGTTCAATAACCGATCCAGCTGAACAGTCAGAAATGCAGAGGCAGTGAGTTCATCTTTGGTAGCATGAGCTCCTTGCCTGAGGAAAGCAAGGAGAAAGAGAAGAGCTAAGTCCAGCTTCAGAATCACCCAGAGCTTATAGTGCATGACAGATGCCCCTAATCAACCCCACACTTACAGGTGCTTCTTCTCAAAAGGACATAAAGTTAGCATGAAACAGTATCCACGCAGTGGAGGTCTGTGCAAAGCTGCCCAAACGTACCATGTGTAGATGATCTGCCCCTTAGGGTAAGTGTAGAGGATAATGTAGCAGTCTCCACCATAGAACTGTCCATAGGTCTCGGGTCCCACAGGAACTCTGCCACTGCTTTCTACACGCCAGACCTGGGGAAACAGAGAAATCACTGGAGAATGATGAACTTCATCTCGAGCCTCATCAAGAAGCAATACATTATGCCATCCCTTGAGATACCTTTGCTGCTGCTCCCAAATGGAATGGAATAAATCCAGGAGGGATTCTTCATAAAATAGATAGATGCACCCTGCACCCACTGACTGACTGAATAATGACCACCAACAGGCCATCTCTCTACATTTCTATCTTGATGCTCTGATGCTCAGCTCATAATGCTGTGTCAAACTTATTTTTATAACAACTTAAGATGATAATATGCCATGAATGGTACAACTTTGTCATTCATCATAGAACTATCGTTTCCTTTGAGAGGGGCACACTGCAGTCAGATAACAGGCAGACAGATTTCCTTCAGGTTGGTTCACTACAACTCAGTTCAGTTAACAACTGCTCTCCAAAAACATGGTGATAAAATTACACAGCCTGAAATGTTTCCGCTCTAAGCTGTCTTGGCTCAAACCTAAAAACCATTCCAAGTATGAAATTAGAAACCTAGAGAATGTATCACTGAGACTGCAGGTATTTATCCCTTCTTTTTCTTCCAGAATGCTGTATTCAACAGGCTGTTCTGGTACAAATCCAAACCTGCCTTATATTGTCTGAAGATATTCCTGCAGAGAGATATGGGTAGATCTGCCCAGTCATATTTTTCTGTCACATCTGGGGTACCTGAGAGATTATAGATCATAGGGAGAATGGAGACAGCATCAGACTTGCCCAGATGTGGCTCTGGGCAGCCTGATCTAGTTGGTGGTGTCCCTGCTCACTGAAGGGAGGTTGGACAAGATTACTTTTGAGTGTCCCTTCCAACCCAATGCAATCTGTGAAAGAAAGTTCCTCTAGAAAGAGGACTGGATACATACATAGAGACACAGAAGGATTTTTTTTACTCCAAGGATAAGTTTTTCCATTCCAGATTTCAAGGTGATGTGAGCTAGAAGTGTTTCTTTAGGCTAAGGATCACATTTAAAGTATATCTGTAAAAGGCATTGTGAAGAAGGGGAAATATTTCTGTTGTTTGATTTCTACTGATGACTGGTACAGCATCTTTTCATAAGCACCAAAATAAGCCAGCATACAGCTGACAAAGAGATTCACTTTCTACACTGAAGCACCTTGTCTGGTGGTGGAATTAATGGCAACCCTGACATAGTGGCACTCCACACAACAGCTGAAATGGTGAAACACAGAGGAGCAGCTTATCCCATGACAAGTGGCACAGTGCATTAGGCAGGTGGGACACAATTTAATACAACACAGAAATTACCTCTACTTTCCCTGAGCCATCATCTACCATGTTATGCTGGGCAGCCATTTGTGGAGACTCATGTAACTTGGTAGCATCAAATTCAATCTGCTCGATTTTAGCCACTCTCTCCGTGACGTACACTTTGCCAAAGCCATCACTTTGGTCTTTATCCTTCCAGTCTTTGAAAAATTGTTTGAAAATTGGTGTTTCACCTCCTTCAGGAAGGACTTGAATCTGAAATGAAGCAAGTAACACGAAGTGGAAGGAAAACAAAGCTGATGCAGTTACTCAAATAGAAACTTCTATGAATTATCTGTTAGTGAAATATTGCTCTTGTCTTCTAAGCACTTAAAAATAGGGTTTTTTTCCCTGATTTAAAACCAGAGTCTTTTACAGAGCTCATGCTCTCCTGGTATCATAGCAGATCATGTTCTGACCCAAACATATTGACCCAGAAATCTTAAAGGTCTGCAGAAGATCGGTGGGCTGGAGGAGAAGCCACTGAGCACTCATCCTCTAATACCATCATTCATCAGCCCACAGTGCAAAGAAGAATGGCAGAGCTCAAAGAGGAAACATTTCCACTTGGAGCTCCACTCCTTTTGGTTCTTTGGGGACCTTGCTTGATCAGCCTCCTGGCATAGGAGACACTCAATGATACATTGATTAAAGTCAATCGTGGAGGCTTTCCTCCATGGAGGCATCATGCAGAAAGAAAATAAATAAAAATCATGACTTGGTAGAGTCATCTTCAATGATCTTGAAGGTCATTTTCAACCAAAATGATTCTATGATCATCTCATAGCTAGATCACACCTGTGTGTTGGCAGGGTAATTCATCTGCTGTATGAATTGCTCAGCATTCTTCATGGCAGCCTTTCTCTCTTGTGGGTTAGCATCTTTGCCTGGTTAAAACAGAAGGATAACAACACATGGGAAAGGGCAATGAGCTCACAGATCCTGCAGAAACAAAATGTCCTTGCGGCAGCTTCTCTTTGACATTGCTCTTGCCTCAGACTTGAACAAACACAAATGCTGGATATAAAATGAGCAAGAAGATGCAAGCCAAACTGAATGACCAAGGCAGTACCTCAGTGGCTCTGAAACCAGTGGAAATAAAGACAAAAGCAGGGGGGAGGGGGGGCAGAGAGGCATTGGCTTGTTGCTTAGCATGTGATTTCTACCAAAAAATGCTGTCCATAATGCCTGCTTGCTTCAAGCTACAACAATATCCTGCCCCTTCTCTCTGAATCCTCCTTGCTGGGCTGCCTTGTGTTAAATGAAGCTGCTGTCCACAACTGCCTTCACTCCTCCAGGAAGCACCACCATGCCACTAAAGGGAATTTGCCACTGCTCTTTCCCATCCATTCCTCCTTATTGAGCCTTAGACATGTCTGGAAGCCTCTGTGGGATGATATTGTGCATCAGGCCTGCATCTCAGCTGGCTCTCAATAACTATGCTCTGAACCTAATAAGATGCTGCAGTAAGCTATTCACTGTCTTCCATTTTGAATGAGACCATTAGCAAGATAATTCACACTCCTCAGCTTAATGGGCTGAAGATTTGCAGCAGTTGGTAACTGGTGAGACTCTCAGACTAATGGGGTTCTCTCACACCTTACTGTTACCAACAGCAGCAAAATAAAGGCACACAGAAGAGCATACAGAGCCTAAATTGCATTTTGTTTTTCACCTGATCCTATAGGCTACCTGAGCACAGTGCTGCCAAAATGCAGATGAGGGTGTTTCCCTCATCTGCAAATGAGATTTCCAAAGAAAATGCTTATAATGCTCCCTGGACTGACCTCAGCAATTTGGCAACAGCACTGATTAATTAATTGCTATTGCACAGGGTAAAAAGAAATGCAAATGCCACGTAGTAATTAATACACTGCCTCAGACTAAAAAGGGAAGATAATCAGCACTGGATGCCCTGGCAGCAGCCCAACAATCCAGCTACAAGGTATCCAGACCTAATTCCCAGTAGTAATATTCTCTTGGGAAATGTTCAATCAAAGTCATTGCAGATACATTGATGATGCTACAGAAAAACATTTGCAAGACCAAAAAAAAAAAAGCATCCAAGTATTTGCAAACTTATGCTTTTAGTGGATGCCTGGCACAGTCACCTTTCCATTTCACACCTCTATGGAGTAATGTATGGAAATAAAATATCTACCCATCATCGGTGTCCAAATTGTGTCCTAAATGATGGGGATTTGATGGCAGTATACAAAACCCTGTAATTGCAATTAGACATTTAAGCATCTAGGCTAACAGAAACCTCAAACCAGGCAGGATGCATGGACAGGACTTGGTCTTGAGTCCCTTACTCACATGAGCAATCCTTGTCTGTTGACTGCACCAAGACCCATGTGCAGGATTCTGTGCCCAGCCAGGGTTAAAGTCTTGCTGGTGTCCCAGGTGTGTTGTGATGAATCCTTAGCTATGTCTGCAGCTCCTGCATTTGCAGCAGAAGTGATCTCTTACCTTTCCAGACAAAGATCTTCCTTGCAGCACCATTGTCCAGAATGAAACACTCCTCAGACAAAAGCATAGCCATGGAGAAAGGGTTTTCCTCTGCTACCATGGACACCTTCATGGATCCACTGGCATCTGACACCTAAGAAAGGAACCATTTCGAAGTTAGATCGACTCTGCCTTTTATAAACAAATTTCTTCTCCCAAAATTACTACAACACTCAGTTGCCATTACTGTGAGAGTGGCTGTGGGAGATGTGTGTGCTGCTGGCAAGGAAGACAGGCTGATGATTTTTCACTTTGTTTCATTCCGGTTTACATCCAGCAGAGGGAGATGCAGCTTTAATTTTGTGAGCTTGAAAGATCCCAGGCTCACAGCCTCTTAAAATTAATCCATTTCTCTTGCTTTCAATTCAGCTGCTCATTTGGTGAATTCTGACATCGTGTGAACAGCCACAATTAAAAATCTATATTTGCTTCATGCCTATTATTATCATAATTATAGTATTTTATAGATTTCACTAAAAACATAATTCTTTTCCAAATACTTTTTTACTTCTTTTCTCTATTGGGACAATAAGGAAGAAAGGGGAGCTGTGGTAGCATGGGGGTGGGAAAAGGTGGAAACTGGAGGCTTTTTTTCCAGGAAAATTAACAGTTGGTGTAGCCTTGTAAGATAACCTGAGGGATAAATTCCATGCCTAGCCTAGGAAAGAGCATCACATGAGGAGAAAAATATTAACCTCACTGAATGTGATCATAAAAGTCCTCCTGATATAAATAGAGAACATTTTCATTCCATTTTGCTTACAGGTAATTTTTCTGGCTGGGCCTTAGTCAGTGTTAAGCTACTGTAGGTGGGGGAGAAGGAAAAGGACATTGTCAAAAAAAAAAATAGTTCTGCTTTGAAATTCCTTGGATTTATATATAAAATCTAACTGTGCATGTCTCAAACTCTCCTAGGAACACCAAAATTATGCATCACTATTAACACTCTGTTATAATCAAGAGGGTAGGAAATATTTCCTGTCCAACAGATTGATTTATGATTACTTAATTCTTCTTTGACCTGCACTGAGTGGTTCACAGGCCATGTTTAATGTCTTCCCTTGGTAAACAGGGCTGTAATCAATTTTATTTCCCCTCATCTTACTTGAGCTGTCTTGATTGACATCCTTTGAGAAACTTGTCCATTGGCTGCAAATCGACTAACTTGAGTTCTGCAGCTGAAGCCAGAGCTCCATCCATGAGGGCACTACCTGCAGGAGTACTGTTGACTTACCATATATAGTTTAGCACTTCTCCTGTTTGTAACATCAGCCAGTTCATCATCGTCATCATCACACTCAGGAAGCTCTGGCTTGCTCCCTAAAACCTGTACAATGAGAGAATAAGAAATTCAATGCAAAGAGAAGAGCAGCTCCATAGAGAAAGACCTGGGAGTCCTAGTGGACAGCAAGTTCTCCATGGGGAAGCCAGTAAAATACTTGGCCTTGGTTAAGTGTGATCACTCCAATTTAATCTAAAATATTTTACTTACTTGTGCTGGTTTGAACTAACTGGAGAATTTGTGTGAGAAATTAGACTATTGGCTGAGAGGAAAACACAGGATGGCACTTCACTCAGACCTTTACTGAGAAAGAAAAATAAGTTGTTTTTAAAAAGCTATAACCAAAATATAGATACTGCAGACCCTTTCAGACTGCTCTGGCTGCGGCTGCTTCTCTTGCATGGTTCCTTTGTCTCTCTGCCTTGGTAGCTAATTCTCAGTAATAATACTAACTTCTTCCCTACTACTAATCCCCCTGGCCGATTTACCTCCGCCTATCTTCAGCATCAACAGGTGGTGAGATAAGATTGGGGAAGGGGGGAGAGGTGGTAGGGGTGGTTGGTTACCCTCTCTTGGGGATTTAGGTCTCTCAGAGGGCTGGGGTGTTTCTGTATTACCTTTTCATTGTACATATCTGTAACTATCTGTTATACCTTGTAAATATCTCCTTCTATATTGTGCAAGGCTGTAAATATAAAGCTTCATTTATCCACTTCCAGTGTTTCTAAGTCCTAGTTGGGGTTTATATCAAAAGGTGGGGGGGCAGGGAACTGCTAAACCACTACATTACTGAAGGAGGAAAACAAATGTCCTGAGTGCTGAAGAAAGATGTTACCAATAGCTTTTCAACAGCTATCATTCAGCATTTCCTGGCTGCAGATTTAATGCGTAGGTCAAGCAGGGCTACATTCTCATAGCAGTGTTACCATGCTGGTCAAATAACTTCTTCCTAATGTCTCATTTAGCTCTAGGAGAGCTGGATAGATTTAGATGAGGTGTTAAGAAGAAGTGCTATTCTAGGAGGGTGGTGAGACATTGGAACAGGTTGACCAGAAAAGTTGTGGGCATATCCCTGGAAATGTTTAAGACCAGGCTAGGCTAGGCTTTGAGCAACCTGGTCTAATGGGAAGTGTCCCTGCCTATAGCAGGGGAGTTGGAACTTGACAATCTCTAAGATGCCTTCCAACTGAAGTCATTCTATGAGTGGCTAAAAGTAATGGTGTGAAGTAATGCAGTGTGCACCATATATGCTCTAGAGATCATAGAATGGTTTAGGTTGGAAGGGACCTCAAAGATATCTCATCCAGTTCCAGCCCCCACCATAGGCAGGGACACCTCCCACTAGAACAGGTTGCTCAAGGCCTCATCCAACCTGCCCTTGAACACCTCCAGAGAGGAAGCAGCCACAACCTCCCTGGGCAACCTGTGCCAGTGTCTTGTCATCCTCACTGTGAAAAACTTCCTCCTAACATCCAGTTTAAATCTCCCCTCTGCCAGTTTAAACCCATTACTCCTTGTCCTGTCATTACAAGACTTTGTCAATAGTCCCTCTCCAGCCTTCCTGCAGGCCCCTTTCAGATACTGGAAGGCTACTATAAGGTCTCCTCGATGAAAACATACAGCATGGAATCCATATGGTCACTATACTTTTGTACTGCTAAAAGCAACTTAGACCATTCTCAAAATACCTTAACCTCAGCCAGACTGCTTGCACAGTGGAGGATGAGAGAGATTACAGTTTGTGCTGTCCCAACGAGATCCCTTCCCAAAGAAGCTGTGATTCCTCCTTCTAGAGCAAACCCTTGTGCTACAGCTGAGTCCACAGACAACCCAGACAGATTCTAGGATATAATGGCAATAGATACTTTTATCAGTTGTGCTGAACAACAGCTGACTGCTAGCCTGGAATTGGGTTGTGTCATTGCATAAGGATATGGCTGGCTGAGCTGCAGCTCTCCAGGGCACCTCAGCTTCACAGAGATGATTCTCATGTGATGCACCAATAAAAAAACCCCAAACAAATGGTGCCAGCTGAGCCTAGAGTCACAGGCTCCCAAAGGTTTCTGCAAAGTTCTCCAAAGACATGACTTAAACCAACAGAGAGTTTAAAGGAAATTAAAACTTATGATCCTTATTTACACAAAGCTTTGTTTCACACAAAATCCTGTGCTAGCTGCAAACACAGAATCTTATTTGTAAAATCCTCCCTGTACAGACACTCAGGCTGCTCCACTCAGGCTGGGTCTTCATGTCTTACCACACAGTGTACCCTAGGCTGGCTCTCCTGAGCAGCTCTGAGGTTTGCAACCCTGACTAACAAACCTGCCAAGAATTCAGCCTCACAGACCCAACCTACACACCTGAAAATATCAATAACCTCTCAGAGACACTCGAGGTCGCTCTCATGGTGTGGTAAATGCAGTGCAGCTGCCTGCAAAACCATAATCCCCTTTCATATTCTCATCTGCATGAGGTCTTCTCTGTAAATAGCTGCACTCCCCGTGAGAAGTGCAAAATGCAGAGCCAAAGCTTTTACTAAAGAGAAATTCCACTCTGTTTGACTTTAAAAAGAGCAGAAGAAATCACAGACAGAAGGTTTCTAATTGGTAGGAATGTGACAAGGTAAATAATTCAAAATAAACTCATCCAAAGAAGAATAGTGGCCAATAGTGTCCTCATAAGAGGAGAAGCCAGCTCTACATCATAGAACAGTTGATATTGACTTAATAGGAGTAAGAAGTTCAGTGAGGCTGAAAATCCAGCCAGAAAAGCATCACTTTAAGACCATGTCAGTGAAACAATGAAGACAGAAAACCAGTTTAGTACAGTATAGCTTGTGTACACCAGCACCGTGTTTGTGTTTCTTCTTACTACACACAGTCTGGGTTAGGTTTCTGGATCTGAAACCGAACTGTTTGTTGTGGCTGTGATCCCAAGTGCCAGACCTCAAAAAAAAAAACAACCAACAAAACAAATTCCTCTCTTTATATGCTAAGAGCAATGGAACGAAAAGTGAGGCATTTACATAGCTTAAAGATGTCTTGGGGACCTGGCAATTGATTACTTAATATGTTTGCAAAACAATCAGGATTAGTAGCTCATCATTTACTTTTCTTAGATGCTCTGACGTAAGCGAGTATATCCTGCTCCTGAAAACTCAAGGTGCCTTCACAAGCTGAGCATTTCCAGTCCTGTACAGCCCAACAGACCAGGGAATCCTCTCTGGTATGGCACTCAAACTGTTGCATGCAAGACAGAGCACAGCTTTGGATCCTAATGTTTAAGAAAACAAACCAGACAGATTTTACTCTAATGCCTTCTGATGAAGCTTGAATTAAATTGAATATTTATTAGGACAGAAAAAGAGAAGGAACAAGGAAGTTTCTTTCGGCTGGTTGTATAGGAGAGACTTCCTGCTTAGCTCTTAGAAATTAATTAAAATAATTTCTCCATGCTAGTTTTGGTGCCCTCTACTAACTGATTTTTGGTTTTAAGTCTCAACATTTGTTTAAAGGAGGTAATCCATTCCAAAGGCAGATTTAGATCTCTTAAATATTAGAAGCTGCACCACTGATAGCTCCCATATTTAAATCCACCTTATGCAATTTAATCTACATCTTATTTTTGCAGGCAAAGTATCAAAGCCATAGGCAGTTGTGTAAGAAAAAGACTTGGCTCTGATTACCTGCTTTGCAGTAAATACAATTATCATATTTACATATTTCTTCAGCATTACACCCTGGGTGGCACAAGGGACACTTTTCTTCTGTGCAGCTGCTGCTCTCCCGTGCTCAGATGTGAGGACTTTTACTCCACTGTTACATGGTCTGGGTAAAGAACAGCCATCTCTGCACATGCAGGCTGCTCTGGAGAAAAACCTGCAAAACTTTCCTCCCTTCAGCCCTTCCTGCACTGCAGAACTTTCACTGCAGAAAATTCAAAGGCAACCTTGAGCACAGATCCCTTGAGAGTTGCTCTGCACAGGGGCTGGGGTGAGGCACATCTGCAGAAACAGAACAAGCAAGCAAAAGTCCTGTTGTAGTGCATTTGTCTTGGAGAGATGCAGGATTCCAGGGACAGCATATCTCTGAGCTCCCTATGCAGCAAGGAAACTCTGCCCTTCCAGTTCTTCTTTCAGAGAGCTTGTGGAGTCTCCTCTGGAGACTCAAAACCCATCTGGATGCATTTCTGTGCAGCCTGCCCTAGGTGATCCTGCTTTGGCAGCGGGGTTGGTTGGACTCAATGATCTCTGGAGGTCCCTTCTAGAGACCTAACATTTTGTGATTCTTCTCCATGAAATTCCCTTGTTGCTACAAATGGAAGTAACTGCGAGCAGCTCCACGTGGAGATAACTGCTAACGACTCTGTCTTTGTCTTCCTAATTATGCTCATTTAATAACTGAAAATTATAGTGGCTCTTCATCAATTGATTTCTTGATAGTCTAACACGGAAAGGAAAAAAGCCATTACAAACTCCACTGATAGTCTAACATGCAATTATAAGATTATGATTGACTAATGTGGTAAGCCTGCAAGTGCTACAGCTGCTGAAGAAGAAAACATAACAAAGCTGGGTGGCTTTTTTTCACCCACAAGAATGCAAAGGAGCCATGGCACAATTTAATGGCAAGCACTCCCAGAAATTCATGATGATTTTAGAAAGTCACTAAAAATACCTAGCAGAGAAGCAGCTTTCCCAGCAGAAGAAATGAGGGTTTGCACACATCTTTTAGAGCTGTTCAGAAGTGATTTAGTTCATGTCAATGCCTGACCGTTTTCTGAAGTAAAATTTGTAAGGCAGGCACTGAAATGTGTATTTAGAGACTTAATTAAAAGCCTGACTTTTAGATGTACTTGCCACCTGCAGCTCCTATTTAGTTCCTTGTCATCGAAGTACCTGGCTTCAGGCAGCCAAGATTGAAAACTGCAGCTTGAAGGATATTATGGTGTAGTGGTTTAGCAGTTACCTGCCCTCCCACCTTTTATAAACCCTGGCTAGGACTCAAAAACGCTGGAAGTTAAGAAATGAAGCTTTATATTTACAGCAGTGCACAATATACAAGCAAATATTTACAAGGTATAACAGATATTTAGAGCTATATACAGTAAAAAGGTAATACAGACACCACAGCCCTCCCAGAGACCAAAATCCCCAAGAGAGGGGCAACCAACCACCCCCTATCACCTTTCCCCCCTTCCCCAGTCTTATCTCACCACCTGTTGATGCTGCAGATAAGCTGAAGTAGATCAGCCAGGGAGATCAGTGGTAGAAAGGAGTTAGTAATTTTACTCTGAATTAGCTACCAAGACAAAGAGACAAAGGAGACCATGCAAGAGAAGCAGCTGCAGTGCCGAACGGGCAGAAGCCGTCTGCTATCTGGTTGTTTTGGGAACAGTTCTTAAAACAACTTTTTTTTCTTTCTCAGTAAAGGTCTGGGTGAAGTGACACACTGTGTTTAACTCTCTCTCAGCCAATAGTCTAATTTCTCACTCAAATTCTCCAATTAGCTCAAACCAACACATATGGATAACTCACTACGTTGCTGAAGAGTTCTCCCTACCAGCCTCTGCCCTTCTTGGGAAAACCTCTGCTGATTTTCTGCCTGGGCCTGAGGAAAATGCTGGGCCAAATGCTCAGTTGCTGGAAAGCAGCTATCTGCACTGAAACCCAGGCCATGCATGTGTCCTGTGAGTACAGGTTGGATAATTAAGTCCTTTAAATGGAAATTTCCATCCAGGAAGAGGACTGCCCTTAATGAAGGAGGCACACTTAGAAAGAAAACAGGAGGCCTGGTTTTGACAGCTTGAAACTGGCTCCCTGCAAGGCAAAGGATTTGTACTTTGTATACACATTCATAGCCCATTATAACTTTTAATTAAACAGCAATAAACTGGCACTCCTCAGGCTGGGCAGATGCTGCTGTGAAAGGTGCATGGGCACATGCAGCATTTATTTTACCTGGACTCTTTGAGTTTGTATCTTACAAACTCTTACTGTTCAAAGTGGCAAGACCCAAACTGCATTGGTCCTGACAGCTGCACATATCCAAAACCATTCCAGTGAAAGTGCATTTTTGTCTTCCTGATGGCTAAACTTGGCCCACAGTTTCAAAGCAGCCTGAGAAAACTATCTGCTCATTTGAGCAGCCAGTGCAACTACAGCTAGTAGCCATAGAATCATAGAATCAGCCAGGTTGGAAGAGACTTCCAAGCTCATCCAGTCCAACCTAGCACCCAGCCCTAGCCAATCAACTAGAGCATGGCACTAAGTGCCCCATCCAGTCTTTTCTTGAGCACCTCCAGGGATGGCAACTCCACCACCTCCCTGGGCAGCCCATTCCAATAGCTAGCAGCTCTGCTATTTTCTGCCCATTTCCTTTCCTCATTCTTTCTGTTCTCATGGTAGCATAGCTAACTTTTCTCTCTGTGTCTGCATGTAGAGCTGAGTCTTTGCATTTCCCACACTCCTCAATGCATTCATGTTCCTTTGTACGTGACTGTTCAATACTGCCTCTGCCCTGGGACTGGAATTCACCTCCAGTATTTATTTCACAAAATTCCCTGGAACCTTGTCAAATTTTCCATCTGTCTCAGGTTAGATAATAAAAGATACTGCTTTGGCTTACATGTTCCCAGAGCCATGGCTGCTTTGGCCTGACATGACTTCATTAAGGTATTTTTCATACTGGGTTATTTTCTTGCTAGTGAGCTGGCAAGGCTGGGCCATAATAGTTGCATGTAATTCACTGCTGATGAACTCACAGCATATGAGCAAAACTGTGTACAAGCTACACAATTAAACAATTCTTTAATCCCTAAAAAAATGCCTGGAGTTTGTACCCCACAAAAGAAGTTACCCTTCCTCTGCCTCCTCTTCCTCTTGTATCACCCTCACTGCCACTGCTCCTCCACTCCTCTGTATACAAACCAAACAAACCTCTCCTTAGCATGACTTGACCTCATAATGCAAGCAAAAGAAGGGGAACGAGAAGGAAGGAATGCCAATGTTCTGAGAGCAGCTCTAGCAGCCTTGGCAGAGCTGTTATGGTAGATTCTACTCTTGCTGGCTCTGGGAAAGGAGCAGGTACCAAATTGGCAGGGCAGACACTACTCTGAGCCTTATGCAATGATCCCTGTGACAGGACCAGAGACTGCAGGAACCTGCCTAACTCCTTCAGAGCTTGCACTGTCAAAACCATTTATGCTAGGTACAAGTCACAGCAAGCCTTATTTTTTTTTCCCCAGCTACCTCACTGTGCTCTATACTGCCCTTGGAAATCAGTTTTGTTTTGCAAATAATTTTGAGGGGCCTGAATTTAACAAGGAGGGAGGGAGGGGGTGGTCCTGCTCATCTGTTCATATGCACAGACACCTATCCAGCTAATTTAAGGTTTACTGGAGCTTGATATTGTGGTGAGCTTTGCAATTAGAGTCACAGAATCAGTCAGGGTTGGAAGGGACCACAAGGATCATCTAGTTCCAACCCCCCTGCCATGGGCAGGGACACCATACCCTAGATTAGGCTGCCCACAGCCTCATCCAGCCTGGCTGCAAACACCTCCAGGGATGTGGCTCCAAATTACTTGGATCTCTAGAGAAGCAACCTCTGTAAATTGTACTTGGGGTGGGATCTTCCTTCTTTTCTGTGACTCTCCAGATTTCATCCACATGATCAAGTTAGCACTACTTAGTGCTACCAGGCCCTTTCTAGCTAGAGGTGGGAAGGTGTGGCTGGCTGCAGGATGATCAAACCATTCCGGTATCTCTAGACATAATATTTATTCACACCAGCAGCAAAAATAACCATCACTGAACACAGCAGCATTCAGGAATGCACAGGATTAAGCACTGCTTAGGAGCTTTAAAAAAGAAAAGGAGGAAGGAGAAAGGCTGTGTTATCAGAAAGGAGGAAGAGGTTCCCTCTGTTGCTGAACATGTAAACCTGGTGACTGTTTACCCAAGTGTTTTATGAGAGGTGAGTTTGCAGTCACCTGGTGTAAGGCCACTGGAACTCTAATAAAACCAGGCACACGACAGCTGCAGAAGCTGAGCAAACAAAAGTCGTGGCACTTTCTGTTTAAAGGCAGATGAAAAAAAGGGCTTGCTGCTGTCAGAACTTTTCACATACCCCCACCTCTAGGCAAGGGCAAGCAAGATGGATCTTGCTGGTCAGCCACAGCAATTCACCCAACCCTACACAGCATGCTCCAGACAGATCTCTCTCCCATGGGCAAACTGTTTCAAGCAGTACCCAGTTCTTACCAAAAGTGGTAGTTTAGGAGCAGGCAAGCAGCCTTGTCAGACTAGTTCATCTCACCCACAGCTCTCCAGCTCTCAGTGGGCAAGCAGGCTGGCTGGAAAGCACCAGCCCAGCATGCTCACCACCACCTCTGCTGATCCCATAGCAGGAGAGAAGCCTGGCAGGATTTTGCTGAATCAGCCTGTGTCTTGCCTCTGTGGTGTAGGCACAACAGTTTACCTTTGCTAGCTGGAACTCAGGACTGTGCTTATGGCTTAGGGATAAGACTGCTATGGGCTCCTCAGGTTGGTACTTGTGGGTTTCTTAATCTGTGTCTGGTGAACACATTTTTAGCAGCACTGCACCAGCACATGCAGCAACGGACAGAGAGCAGATTTCTAGCTCACAGCAGAGGGAAGCATTCCTAACATTTGTCAGAGATCAGTTTTGGAAGTCTCATTCTGATTTCAGTGGCATAGTGGATGACAAAGCTAATATTTAAAGTACACAATTCTTTCACTCAGAAAGAAATCAACGTTTTTGTAAGAAAGGGGGAGATGGCAAAGACCTGTCCTTCCTGGTGTGGAGAGAAGAAACAAACACATGTTGCAGAGCAGCCAGCCTAGGCAAGTGCTACAGCAAGTTAAGAGACAGCTTTGTGCAAGTAAGGAGAAATCAGAAAGAGCATCAGGAACTGGATAAAATTTGAGCAGGGATACAGATGAATAGTTTTCTGTTATTAATAGTTAACTACCCTCCTGGCTTATTAGCAGCACATTTCAGAGCTTGGACTGGGACAGCCAGAGCTGAGCTGCAAACCCTGTTGTGTGAGCAGCACTTCCAGAAGAGAGGTCATCCAGCATGATGCAGGCTAGAAGGTAAGCCCTGGCTGCTGACAGTCACTCAGATCAGGCTTGTTACAGCAGTGACAATAAAAGCCATGAATCTACTTATATTAAACCATATATTTTTCTCCCCTTTGTATTCACAACCCAAGAGGAAATGCAGAAACTTCTTCATACACTGCTGAAGTGAGGAAAAGCTTTATTCCCTGGTACAGTAACAGGATCAAAGCTCAACCTTGGTGTCCTTCCTGCTCTTAATGGTGTGCCAAGGTTGCTACAAAGCAGCAGTGGCACACAGCTGAAGAAGTCTGGCAAGCAGAAGCAAGGGCGAGGCCAGCACATCCCTGCCACTCACAACCTGCCAGGGGCCCATGTCCTTGCTGTGGTGGCTCAGCAGTCCAATGTTGCATCCGCATCTGGACCTTAGTCAGATAAGAGGTGCAAAGTGCAGCTGCTCTGATCAGTGCTCCCAGCTCACATGTCAGCTTCTCATAAACCCCATGCAGAGCCCTGAGAAGTGATCCCAAGAGGAAGTAGGAGGCTGCAGCCAGGGAACCATGCCAGGAGGTTCCCTCAGAGCCACCCAGCCGTGGCCTGCAGCTGGCTGCAACCCAACACCATGACTGAAATAATGAGGAGGAGATTGGGCTTGTCAACTTGTGCTCGTTCTGTAAGAGTTATAGGTGTAAAACACACAGCTGGTGTGCAAAGCCTGGAGAGGGAAGTAAAAGGCCAGACAGAGGACTGGGGCTTTTTTCCCCTTCAAAACTCTCTGGTGCAGAAAGCAACCATCAAACAAAGTGACCAGCAGGATGAGAGAGGTGACTGTGCCCCTCTACTCTACACTCATAAGACCCCATCTAGAGCACTGCAACCAGTTCTGGTGCCCCAGCATCAGAGGGACATGGAACTGCTGTAATGAGTCCAGAAGAGAACCACAGAGGCGACCAGACAGCTGGAGAACCCCTCTATGTGGACAGGCTACAAGAGTTTGGGCTGTTCAACGTGCACAAAAGATGATTCAGGAGAGACTTTATGGCAGCCCTACAAGGAAGCTGGGAAGGGACTTTTTACAAGGGCTTATGATGATAGGAAAAGAGGGAATGGATTGAAGCTTATGGAGGAGAGATTAAGACTTAATATTAGAAAGAAATTCTTTACAGTCAGGATGGTGAGACACTGGCACAGGTTGCCCAGGGAGGTTGTGGATGCCTCCTCCCTAGAACTGTTCAAGGCCAGGCTGGATGAGGCCTTGAGCAACCTGTTCTAGTGGGAGGTGTCCTTGCTCATGGTAGAGGTTTTGGGAGCAAATGATCTTTAAGGTCCTTTCCAGCCTAAACCATTCTGTGTATCTATGGATAAGGAGAGAAAAGAAGCATAATCTGGCTGACCATAACCTAGATCTGACTTCCTGGAATCCTCGAAGAAGATAAACTTTGAGCCCAATTCTGTTTAGCTCCTGAGATGTAAAAAAGACTTGATTCATGGCTACGTCAGTGAGTGGTATGCATTTACAGTACCTCTATGAGCTGGTCTGGTTCACTCCCTTCTTCCACAGTAATCAACTTTGACCTTCCATTTCGCTCGTTGTCCCGGATGCCAACAGCAACCTGAGTAGCCTTCAGCCGCTCGTATTTATTGCACGAGGAGCCACACCACTGATAGATCTCCTGAAACAATTCAAAGCACACACACACACGTTAGCAGCATGGTACAACACTGAGCACGATTCTGAAATTAATATTCCATTAATAATGATTATCTTGCTGGATCAAAGCCATCAGAACATCAGTGAAATGGCATCTTTCGGAAACACTTTCCAGAAGAGAAATACGAAGTCACTTTAAATGTTTGCAGTATCAAGGTATTAATGGAAATGTAATGTAGCATCCTCACATCAGTTCCTTTAATCCCAGAGCACTGGTGGAAGCTGAAGCATAGGAAGTTTCATTTAAACATGAGGAGGATTTTTTTTTCACTGTGAGGGTGACAGAACACTGGAAAAGGCTGCCCAGGGGGGTTGTGGAGTCTCCCTCTCTGGAGATACTCAAAACCTGCCTGGATGTGTTTGTGTGATCTGCTCTAGGTGATCCTGCTCTGGCAGGGGGGGTTGGATCGGATGAGCTATGGAGGTCCCTTCCAGCTCCTGACATTCTGTGATTTTTTGATGCTGCTGTGTCCTCTAAACTTGCTTCTTCTGTTTCTTTTTTTTTTTTTTCTACTTTTTTAGACACCTGATTTTGCTGTGTTTTGCAAATCTTGCATTACCATGTCCCAGAATCTCAAAAATGTATTGTTTATCATTCTGTGATTCTGTGACTTTTATCCCAAATGTCCAGCTTTGGAATAGGCTGCCCAGAGAGGTTGTGGAGTCTCTTTCTCTGAAAATTTTCAAGACCCATCTGGATGTGTTCCTGTGTGACCTGAGCTAGATTCTATGGCCCTGGTCTGGGCATGACAGGGAAAGCACAACTCAACCAAAACGGAGCACATTTCCACAGCACCTCTCAGGAAGGAGAGCCAGCAGAACCAGCCTAAGGCAGGTCATCACAGACCAAGAACCTCCAGTTTTGGCAAGCCCCATTACCTACCCTGAATGCAAAGCATTTCAGAAGAGAGAGTTCAGATTTCAATCTTGATGGGAATTGCTAAGAAGAGGTACAACATAAGCTGCAGAGCTGCTGGAGGCAGAGTGGGAAGGAACTAGCTGAAGGAAATTAATCAGCTTGGCTGGGTGCTTTCTTCCCCTCCTCTCCTCCCTTCCGGAAGAAAGTAATTTGATTATTCTTCCCATGATTCTACCAAATAGCCTAAATAGTACACCAATAAAGGTGCACAGTCATTTTTCACTTTCAAAAAGGCTGAACTGCTTTGTGTTCCTCTACAAGGCAAACACAAAGGATTTAATCGGCTCTCACCAAGTTACTTATTGTGTCCTTAGTTTTATGATGTGCATACAACTGTATAAAACGTAGACTTGGGATGAAAACCTGCTTCATTTAAAAAAAAACAAACCAAAAAACTGTAAGCTATTTCTGGTGGCCACTATCATTATTTAACAGCACTTGAAATGGTGGTGTGAGACAAGTGAGAGACGGAATCATAGCATCATTTTGGTTGGAAAAAGACCTTCAAGATCATTGAGTGCAGCCACCAATCCAACACCACTAAGCCCACTGTGCATGTCCTGAAGTGCTACATCTATGTATTTTCTGCACATGAAGTACAGCTTCTCAGCACTAGCAGGTGCACACTTTTAGAAGACAGCTAACACTGATGCATGCAAACAGTGCTAGTGACTTCTGAGATTTACTTCTCACCGGCTTGAACACACAGACACACACACACACACAAACCCAAAACCAGACCCAGTGATCTCACAGCCTAGTTCCCTTCCCTTTGGAAGCATCCTTCAAAACTAAGTTTTAAGCTCACACCAGGATTACACAGATCCCCAGAACTGGATCCTTTTCAACTTGCAGATATTGCACAGTGAAAGCTGTGAGGTTTTTCAGCTTACCTTTACCAACTTGACTGAAAGCTTAAGAGGATTAAAAAAAAAAACAACCAACAAACCAACAGTTTGCTTCCACTTTCTGTTTTGAACTCTGTTGGCTTACTCCAGAATCCAGAGACATATTTGGCATCAGGTCTGAGGCTGATCTAAAATGTGACTTTTGATTTTTCTCCAGGAAAACACCCATGCATTCATACTGGGGAAACCAGAATTTGCTAAGGAATTAAAGGAGGACTGCCTTGAGCGTGCAGCAAGTCAGAAGTTTAAATTTGAGTAGATTATTGAAAATGTAGTTATTATTGGCATGTGCTGCTTCAGCCATCTTCAGAGACTGGCCCAAATTACAGACTCCTTTAGTTTGAGAATCTCAGCATCTGAGTCACAGAATGACTTAGGCTGGAAAGGGACTTCCAAAGGTCATCTAGTCCAACCCCTCTCTGCAGCAAGCAAGGGAATCCTCTATCAGATCAGGCTGCCCAGAGCCCTGTCTAGCCTCACTTTGAACATGTCCAAAGTAACCTTACGTGTTCTCTTGGGCTGCCTCCTACCAACTCACCTTATTTTAAATTGTGTGAAAAAACCCAGAAGTCAGTAGAGATAAAGCAGCAATACATAGGAATTCTTTTCTATGTATTTCCTAGGTTATTTCCCACAGCCTCTAGAAGCAATAAAGAAGATGAAGAAGATAAATACAGAGAATTTACTGAAGGGGTGAGGCAGCTATTGCCTTATCTCACTATGTATGCTGCGATTCATGGAGACCATTCATATGGAAAGGTTAAAAGTTCCATTGCAGTTCTATGTGTCTGTCTTCTCTGGGTCTTTTGGCAACTGGCCATGGAACCTCAAGCAACTATTCTCATCTATAAAATGAACAGTATTTGCTGTACTGAACCACAAAGGATATTGTGGGACTTCAAGTGACACTGCAGTTCACAAAGACCTTTACTTCTCTGACAATAAATCCACATTTTCTTTTCTTAGCATCTCCCAAAGGTCCCTGGAGCAGTGTACCCTGACTATCCCACATGCACAGTGACTAAACTGAGCTCTTCTACTGTCCACTGGCTCTAGGCTTCTAAGAAGCCTGAAGAACAAGAAAAACCTTTTAAAATCTACAATAATGGATTTCAGATTTTTTTTTTTTTTTTAATTTGCAGGCTTCCTTATTTTAATCAAAAAATCATAGAATCAGTCAGGGTTGGAAGGGACCACAAGGATCATCTAGTTCCAATCCCCCTGCCATGCCCAGGGACACCCTACCCCAGATTAGGTTAGTCAGAGCCTCATCCAGCCTGGCTGCAAACACCTCCAGGGATGTGGCCCTAACCATCCCCCTGGGCAACCCATTCCAGGCTCTCACCACTCTCATGCTGAACAATTTCCTCCTCACATCCAATCTGAATCTCCCCACCTCCAGCTTTGCTCCATTCCCCCCAGTCCTGTCACTACCTGATAGCCTAAAAAAGTCCTTCCCCAGCTTTTCTGTAGGTCACCTTCAGATCCTGGAAGGCCACAATAAGGTCACCTGGGAGCCTCTTCTTCTCCAGACCGCACAGCCCAAATTCCCTCAGTCTGTCCTCATAGCAGAGGTGCTGCAGCCCTCTGAGCATCCTCATAGCCCTTCTCTGGATATGCTCCAGCATGTCCACATCCCTCCTGTAATAGGGGCCCCAGAAAACTTTCTTTATGGAGACCACATTCTTAAAGTAGAGGAATATTCTCCCAAAATAATGTGGCCTAAATGTTTTTTGTTTGTTTGTTTGGGTTTTTTTGTCCTTTAAAGCAAATAAATACAAAATGTTGTGAGTTGTAACCTTGAGAAACCTTGTGTGGTAAAGTTTGCTCCTGAAACACAAAAAAAAAACCAAAAACCAAACAACAACCTGGAATTAGCAATCAGTGCCTGAAAGCATTTTTGATCTGGAGTTCACATGGATGAGCCATACCATTTCTATAAGGTCTATCTTCCCTAGGTATTAATTCTTTTTTCTTAAGCTAGAAAAACAAGTATCTGATTCTTCTCAGCACTACAGAATAAAGACAGTGTTCCTTATTAAAACATTGAACACTAAAGTGCACATACTGCATAACAGTTCTTCACCAGAGGGTGGTGAGACACTGGCACAGGTTGTCCAGGGAGGTGGTGGAAGCCTCATCCCTGGATGTTTCTTAGGCCAGGTTGGATGCGGCTCTGGGCAGCCTGATCTAGTGTGAGATGTCCCTGCCCATGGCAGAGGGGTTGGAACTAGATGATCTTTGAGATTCCTTCCAACCCTGACAGTTCTGTCTGGCAGAAGTGAGCAGCCACAAGTCATGAAAGTATTCCAAAGTCCATAATATTTTACTGTATTTACTCTGAGCACCAAATAAATATCTTGAACATTCAACACCACAAGCTTTCCAGGGATTAGATCTGATTATTTTTCTTTTATCAAATAAAATCACCCCTCTATTTTCAAACATAGCCAATGGCATCCTTGCCTGGATCAGGAGCAGTGTGGCCAGTAGGACCAGGGAGGTTATTCTGCCCCTGCACTCGGCACTGGTCAGGCCACATCTTGAGTACTGTGTCCAGTTCTGGGCCACTCAATTCAAGAGAAATGTTGAGGTAGTGGAATATGTCCAGAGAAGGACACCAAGGCTGGTGAGGGTCCTGGAGCACAGCCCTGTGAGAAGAAGCTGAGGGAGCTGGGGGTGTGCAGCCTGGAGAAAGAGGGCAGACCTCATTGCTGTCTACAACTACCTAAAGGGAGGTTGTAGCCAGTTGGGGTTGGGCTCTTCTCCCAGGCAACCAGCAACAGAACAAGGGGACACAGTCTCAAGTTGTACCATGGGGAGTTATAGGCTGGATATTATAAAGAAGTTCTTCCCAGAGAGAGTGATTGGCATTGGAATGGGATTCCCAGGGAGGTGGTGGAGTCACCATCCCTGGAGGTGGATGGGGCACTTAATACCATGGTCTAGTTAATTGGCTAGGGCTGGATGCTAGGTTGGACTGGATGATCTTGGAGGTCCCTTCCAACCTGGCTGATTCTATTCTATTCTATTCTGATTTTGAGGCCTCATGGTAGAAGTTCACCTAGACATCTGATACAGCTTCCCCATTTCAATCTCTAGGCAGATTGGGGGGTGGTATTAACAGCTTAAAGCAAGAAAAGAGATTTTTAAAAGTTAAAGCCACTTCTTGACAGGGCTAATATTTAGATCTGCATTTACCTGAAATAGTCAGCCAGTTATCTAACCACATCCAACAGACCACTGAGCTTTTGGCATGTATTTTATTATCCACGTATTTATTTTTAGGCACGGCGCTCAACTAGGGCCACAAAAAGTTTTTTTAGTTTTAGCTCACTCAGGGCTTTCACAATTTCTTAGCTGTGCTACATCTCCACTATTTTTAGGCTTGTTTTGCCAGCTTTATTTTGAATTGGCAGACTGACAGAAAATGTTTCCATTAAAACGAAAACAGACTTCAAGTGTTCATTCCTCTCAAAAAAAACAAAACCCTGCAAAACACCACAACTTCATTCATCACTAATTCCTATGCCAAGCCCAGTTTATTTTCAGAAGTTTGAACTAACAGTATTTATTGTTTGGGGGTTTGTTTGTTTTTGTTTAATAATATTTTTAACAGAGTTTGAGAGAGATGCTATGGGAGAGAGCCATCCTGCTACCTGAGGTGCATGGCTGTCGATGGCAGTGTACCTGTTGGGACACAGGGGGACAATTAACATTTTCTCATCCTCAGCTGCTGTCAAAAATAATCACAATGAGCACCCCAGAGCTCCTGAGGGAGGTCAGGAAAGCAAAACGGGGCTGTGCCATGCATAGCACCCTATGATCAAGGGAGGTTGTCCCCCTCTACTCTGCCCTGCTGAGACCTCATCTTGAGTACTGCCTTCAGTTTTGGGCTCCCCAGTTTCAGAGGGACAGGGATCTGCTGGAGGGAGTCCAGCAGAGGGCTATGAGGATAATTAGGGAACTTCAGCAGTGCCTGATGAGGAGAGGCTGAGGGACCTGGGGCTGCTTAGTCTGGAGAAGAGAAGACTGATAAGGGATTTAATAAATGTTTATAAATATCTGAGGTTTGGTCAATGGGTAAGGGGGGACGGACAACACAGGCTCTGCTCACTTGCTCCCTGGGATAGGACAAGGAGCAATGGATGGAAGCTGAAGCACAAGAGGTTCCACCTCAATACAAGGGGGAACTTCTTTACTGGAAAGGTCACAAAGCACTAGAACAGGCTCCCTAGAGGGGTTGTGGAGTCTCCTTGTCTGTAGACTTTCAAGGCCTGTCTGGATGGATTCCTGCTGGATTGTATGGTCCTGATCTGGCAGGGGGGGTGGACTCTTTGGGTCCCTTCCAACCCCTGACATCCTGTGATAGCAAAGTTGCTCCTTGTCTGCATATTCTGGGGACACAGCGTAGTCTCTTAGCTCTAGAACAGCAGAATTCACTGCTTTCGTTCTTGATGGCTTTTGGCCTGCAGAGTGACCTCGAGTAGGTCACATGAGATGTCTACAGCACATGGAAACTGACCCAACATTTAGCTTCTATAAAGAAGTGTGTAGCAGGATGAGTATGCATGGCTTGTGTAACTGTGAGTAAGAGCATCCTGGCATTTTTTCCATGTGTGGAGGGAGATTGTGAAAGCACATGTAGAGCAAGAGAAGGAAAAGCAAACAAGCAAAAAAAAAACAAGCTTATTTCAGAAGTGACATAAACAAAATTTCCCTTCTTACTCATAGGCACCTCTGTGTTCAGCTGGCAGCCTGCTCAGTTCAGAAACACAGGGAAATATGTCCTGCATCTTGGTGTCTTTTCTCTCTTAGCCAGGACAACAAAAGCAAAAGGCAAGTTTAAATCTGTGAGGCACCCACATTTTTGTTATAATTTCAAACATAAAAGTGTTTTAAACCTGCATCTTTGCTGAAACAATCAGCAAACTTCAGGCACTTACTGCAATTGCTGATTTGCACCGGACAGACATTAAAACAAATTTTGAAACTCCCTTCTAATTTGCAGCAGATTTGTTGTGAAACTACAGCTTCATTAGAAAATAACAGCAAAACGTTTAAGAGATTAAATTTCACTCATCTTAAAACATTAAGATAAAAATTTAAGCTTTCATTAAGGAAAGCCTTTAAGCCAAGAATCATGAGCTGGTGTGCCTCTGTTCTTTGATGGCAAACCCTGAGGCACCCTAGGCCTGTCCACCTTTGCCCACATCTATATCAGAACCTGCTCCTAGAATGTAATTGCACCTCAATTAAAAAAAAAAAAAGTAATTACCACTCTTAATTGAGTGAGCTAAATCTCCAGCATGGATCCTGTCAGGTCAGCATGATGTAACTTATGCTAATTTAGTGAGGGTGGTGAGACTGGAACGGGTTGCCCAGGGAGGTTGTGGCTGCTTCCTCCCTGGAGGTGTTCAAGGCCAGGCTGGATGAGGCCTTGAGCAACTTGCTCTAGTAGGAGGTGTCCCTGCCTGTGGCAGGGGGTCAGAGCTGGATGATCTTTGAGGTCCCTTCCAACCTAAACCATTCTATGATTCTATGATCTGTCTTCTGTTCCTCTAAACTGCAACCTAGGTACAGATGCATGGCTATGAAGCAGAGGGGCTTAGCACAAAAAAACCCCAACCCTCCAAACAAAGTAAAAAAAAACTCTTCAGATTGATCTGTCCACTGATATGAAACACCACACTGTGTGCTCCTTACCCACCCAACTCACACAAAATGGCTAAAAGCAAGAAAAAGCTCTCAAAGTTATTACCACCTTAATTCCTGTTGCAGGTTTAGCTGCTATCTGTTTATTGGCTAGAAGCAGATCACAGCCTGGGCAAATAACCACATGAGAGAAAACCACTGTAGGAGGTAGAAGAAAGACTGATGAGGTTGGTGCAGAAAGGTGGGTCAGGAGGAGAGAAGCTGTGCTGCAGGAGTGCCCAAAGAAGCCTGCATTCCAAATGCTCACAGAGGCAACCTAAGAATACCACTTCTTGGTACCTTTGCTATCTTTTATATTTGGGAAGTAGCAAAAAACCCCCCTCAAATATTAGCAAAGCTAGAGGCATATTGAACAGACATGAACGCTGGCAAAGCTTTTATATGTATCTTATCGTGCTGCTATCGAAATAATTGGCATGCACTCAGCTGAGACTCCATTCTCTTCATGACCTTTAATAAAGAGCTATTCTGATAAGGCAGAAGGAGTTCCTTTTGGCTGAAACTGTTCTTTGTCAAAGTTCTAGCCACACAAACTAAAAAATTGCCAATGCTAAAATACAAACAGACCTGGGGGGGGAAAAAAAAAAAAAGAAGAAAAGTTTTTGTACTAACTGCAAACACCAGAAATGCTTCCAATGGCTTCAGTTCTCAGCAAAAGTATTTACAAATCAAACACACCTTAGCCTAGTGTTTGTAATTAAAGTAGCAAGGTTTTGGAAATAAAACAGCAAGCCCTAAAGCAACAGTGAGGAGACTTTAGTTTTTGTCAAGTAAAAAAAAAAAAAAAGAGTGCTAAATCAAGAAATTGCTGGAGAAAAGAATTAAGTTATAAAACTGAATAGAAGTGATTAGGATACAGGACTTTTTGTCACTTCACTGACATTCAGGACATTCTGGGAACTGACATATATGTTAAGAATAACATTTGTCTTGAACCATGTTAATATAGGCTCCTGGAAATAGTTTTCTGCTGAAATGATCCAGTGTTCTGGACTGTTCAATTCTTCACAGAAGCAGGGGAAGGTTAAAAAAAAAAATATTCATATATTCCTCAAATCTGCCTTTTACATCTGCTGAAACTATAACACAGTGAATCATTGAAAGCTGCTGAGTTTTGATAATCCAAAACAAACTGAATTCCTTCAGCCAGAATGCTGCTGAGGCCACCACGAGCCTGGCCCTGGTGTCATTACAATGCTGTCTTTGTAACCACTCTTGAAGTCTTCCACTTGATTCAAGTGGAACAAATTGTGAGAGCAAAAATAAGTCAGATGTGCCATGTTCGTGTGCTTACTGCATTCATTTTTCCTCTCACACCTGTTTTGCTGGTGTGTTTTAGGCATAGATGTTGCTGTAGCACATTAAAGGGTGAGTGCCAGGAGGATGTTCATTCTAAACAACAGCAGCTCAAGCAGAAAAACATCTGGAGGAAAAGTAACCAAATCTTTGTGCGCACATCTATGTCCTGGCCACCTGAAGCTTTCATGATGGACTCTCTCAGCCCTTTTACTCCATACAAGGTGGGAACGAGGGGTCTGTTTCAGCCACTTCCCTGCATACAAGTGGGAGTGAGGGGAAGCTTTCCAGTCCATGCCCTGAGTACTCTAATTCAAGTGGGAGAGGGAAGAAAACCAACCAATCAACCCCAAAACAACAAAAATCCCAGCACAAGCAAACAGAAGACAATAAACCCCCCCAAACAAACAACAAAAGCCAGCTGAGCAACCAAACAACACAAACCCCATACATGCAAGCAACCAAACAACACATAAAACCATACACACAAGCAAGCAAACAACAACAAAACCAAACTCAACCTTATCTTTATTTTTTCCCCCTCCACCTCATGACTCCAGTCTGCTGGATTTTATGCTTCTGCAGCTATAAAAACAGTTGGTTCATAGATTTATGGGAAACTGAGATACTTGCTTACAAAGATACACTGTGCATACATATAACCACGTTTCTAAGCTCTTAATACGTCCATTAAGTTAATGAAGAACAAAAGCAGCTCAGTTCGAGCTCTGCTACTTGTTTGGCAACTTCCTGCTACAGCACGAGGAATAATTTAACTTTCAGCTGGGGGAAACTGAGAGAGGTTAGTTGTAGGAGAAACATGTGAATGAAAAGCATGGAAAAAGGACACCACCAGGCAGTTTCTAGTGCCAGGGAAGGCAGCTAGAAAGAGTAACTTAGAGTGAGGAACTCCGATGTGCAATTAGCTGCTCTTCCAGTGCTGTTTGTGCCCAAACAGTGACTTTAACAGAGTGATGAATATGCTGATTGTGAACTGGTTCCTCTGAAGGAAAGCCACCTAAACAAGATAGTGCAGGCAAGAAGGCAGGGAGATTACAGAAGTGAGCAAAACTACAATGGTGCCTAGGGCTGCAATGTGATGCTGAATCATACCCCATAGTCACGAAGCAAATATCTCCTGGTCTTTCACAGTTAAAAAGCAGAAGTCAATTTTCTTGTCATAAATACAATTTAATTTACAGCAAATTAACAGTTTATATGAAAAGGAGCTGTCATAAAAGACAGCTGCTTTGCTTGATGTGTTTTTGGTAGCATTTTAGTGCTAGACAACAATCTTTTTCCTTTTGACATGCCTATTATGTCAGGAGCTCAGGTAGGAACACACTGAGAGATACACGACCACAGCAGCTTTATTCATTCCCATACTTTTGAGTTCTAACATCACAATTTGCACCTGTGATTCACAGAGCCCTTGAGAAGGACAGACATTGCTGACTGGCACAAGAAATTGTTGTTAAGCACACAGCAGGCTTGTAAATGTCGAGCCAGCAGCCTCTTGGCTGTCTATAAATGAATCTATAAGCACCACTATAGGAATGGGAAGTATGGACAGCTGAGTGCAGTTTACCTTTAGTCTTCATTTAAGCTTGAGATACAGTAATCTCCTCACCATCTGCAGCCTTCCCTTGGGTAGCACTTCATTAGCAGAACTTTGATTGCAGCCTTACTCAGGCCGGAGCTCGGAACTGGTTGGCATTTATCACACATCTCCCTCCCTTTTTTTTAACAATTGCCACCTAATTCCTTCCAGGCTGTGGCACACAGCCCCCTGCAGTCACTTGGCTGGTAGCACTGCTGCTGCCCCCCATCAAGAGGGAAGTCAGCCAGAGAGAATCATGTCTTATATTTTACAAAGCTCTCTCTGAACAAATGTGTAGAGAATATTTTTACTGCTCACTAAGGATACAACTTCAGACAGGCTCCATACAGTGCAGCTTCCCAAACTGAGCTGAGCAGCTTTCAATCAAACCAGCCAACCACTTCAGGCTGTTTTACTGTACTGCTACTCCCCATTACTTTTGCTCCATGTTTTGCTAACTACTCAAATCACGAACAAATCACAACATCCACATTCTGTACACAGCTGGTGTACACCAGAGTAAGTAGGGTGAGCTTCACAATACTCAGAGTTTCCTTTCCACTTTAAAGCAGTCGCTTAGAAAACTGACAGAAGAGATGAAAGGCTTCAGCACATCTTCTTGTAAATACATCTATGTAAGCTATATGTATAACCATATCCTGGGCTTCAGCAAAAGCAGTGTGACTAGCAGGACAAGAGAGGTCATTCTGCCCCTCTGCTCTACTGAGACCCTACCTGGAGCACTGCATCCAGTTCTGGTGCTCCCAGCGTAAGAGGAACATGGAGCTGCTGGAGCAGGTCCAGAGGAGGACCACAAAGGTGATCAGAGGTTTGAAGAACTTCCCCGATAGGGACAGGCTGAGAGAGGTGGGACTGTTTGGCCTGGAGAGACTTTAGAGCAGCCTTCCAGTACCTGAAGGAAACCTGCAAGAAAGCTGGGAAGGGACTTTTTACAAGGGCTTGTAGTGATAGGACAAGAGGGAATGGAATGAAACTTAAGGAGGGGAGATATAGACTGGATATTAGGAAGAAATTCTTTCCAGCGAGGTTGGTGACACACTGGAACAGGTTGCCCAAGAAAGTCATGAATGCCCTCTCCCTTCAAGTGTTCAAGGCCAGGGTAGATGAGGCCTTGAGCAATCTGCTCTAATGGGAGGTCTCCCAGCCAAGGCAGGGGAGCTGGTCCTAGATGATCTTTAAGGCCCTTTCCAACCTAAATTGTTCTATGAGTCTATATTAACATATGCATCTGGCTAATACTAAAATAGCCTGGAACCCAGTGTGTCTGCTGTTCACAGAATGCCACAATGATTAATATTTTTCCTTCCTTTTCATGGTCATTTTCCACATCCTCTCATGCTCTGTTTTGAGAATTTGTCTTGGTGGTGGTGAAAGAAGAGAGGGATGTGGCTAAGGGGAGGTGGCTGGAGGATAGGGTGATGCACCTAGAGATAAGCAGAACAGAGCAGAGGAAGACCAGACAGTTTATGGCTACCAAGAACTGCCACACTCATCTTTGTGCATCTCAGATCAGACACCAGAAAGACCTCAATACTCTCCAGCTGAAACCACAGGGTGGGATGGGTATGAAACCATGGCTTCTGGGAGGGTTTAAGCACAGCTATGCCAGGACAAGATGCCTTGAAGCAACACTTTATAAAGTTCACTTTACTCCAGGCCTGTACAAAGCCTTCTCAGCAACTGCACTTCAAATATCTTGCCTGTCCTGCCTCAAAGGCTTGCTGGATTTTCAGGATCATCATAGGGGTGGCATGAAAACCCCTTGTAGAAAGTGAACTAAAAAGATCAGAGTCTGGCACCTGGATGCATCACTATGCTCATATCATGGTTTTGTAGAAGATGGAATTGAAAGCTCTTTGCACTTTAACCACAGCTAAAGACCTCTCTCACACCAAAGCCAGTGTTCGCTCTGCCTCCTGCAGCTATTTTCTGCTTCTGCCTAAAGGGTTCAAAAGAGGCAAGAGAAGACCTGAGCAAGGTATTTGAGGTGCTGTAAATGAGGCTCAGTATCTAGGTATAAAGTAACTATCAGAACCTGAACGGCAAATATGTGAAGCTAGCTGGAAACACAGACAAGTGCTTTCTACTTAAAGCATTATCATCAGGAGGGGAACCTTAGTGACCAATAATGATTTTATTGCCCTTCTTAATTTTCCCTCTTCTGCTCAAACCATAGGTTTAAAATACTTCAGTAATGGGAAAACTGAAATGATTTTTTTTCATTAAATTAGATAAGTGGCTCGATAAAATGTAACAGGAAATGGACTGCACAAGTGGCTTTGCAGTGCCATGGAGACCAACATTCCAGTTAGTTAAGAGAGTGGGGAAAGCAAGCCTTGAAAATTCATCTTATTTGACATGCTGCAATAATTTGGCATTATAAAAGCACTGACCATAAGCTCATTATTTTATGCAATTACTACCCATTATCCTCAGACAATGATTCAGAAGTGCCTTCCAATACATCCCAAGACTGAAGAGCAGCCTTATGTAAGGTTCGTTTTATTTCAATTAAGGAAAATGAATTTATTTGAGCCAAATTCAATTAAGAGCTCCTGTAAAGGCTCACCTATTTACAATGGGTAACTAACCATGGAAAATTTCTATCTGAAACACAGTCATTTCAGCTTCAAACAGAGCTCCTATAGAACCTGCTCAAGGTTTCCACAGCGGCAGTGTATTTTCTACCCCATCTTTTTCTCTGCAGGCACTCCACTGAACTTCCAAAATCCTTCTGTTTAAGTATGTCACACATTGGCTTTTCATCTCCCACAAGAACGGTCTGCTTCACAGAATAACCTGGGATGAAATTGCTACAAATTTATGGGTGCTCATGCATTATAGAAAACCCACCCCTCATAAACCACTGACATGGCACAATCAAGAGCTGGTCTTAGGCAGGCAGCTTGACATTTCCCATAGTGTGGTGAAGAAGAGATCTAGATATTGCTCACAGCTAATCTTTCCTCCTACAGAAGCACAGGGTCGCATGGCTACTTGATCTCTCTCCTGCCATACTCATCTGCAGGTTCGCATAAGAGAATCGAAAAGTATCTTTAGCTATATCCCTTCTTCTATCCTGATTATAGAATCATAGAATGGTTTAGGTTGGAAGAGACCTCAAAAGTCATCCAGTTCCAACCCCCCTGTGCAATAGGCAGGGACACCTCCCACTAGATCAGGATGCTCAAGACCTCATCCAGCCTGGCCTTGAACACATCCAGGGAGGGAGCAGCCACAACCTTCCTGGGAAACCTGTGCCAGCATCTCACCACCCTGACTGTGAAGAACTTCCTCCTAACATCCCTTTTAAATCTCCCCTCTGCCACTTTAAACCCATACCCCCTCATCCTGTCATTACAAGACCTTGTGAACAGTCCCTCCCCAGCCTTCCTGTAGGCCCCCTTCAGATACTGGAAGGTTGCTATAAGGTTTCCTCTAAGCCTTCTCTTCTCCAGGCTGAAAAGCCCCAACTCTTTCAGCCTGTCCTCATAGCAGAGGTGCTGCAGCCCTCTGATCATTTTTGTGGCCTTCCTCTGGACTCTCTCCAGCAGTTCCATGTCCTTCTTGTGCTGGGGGCTCCAGAACTGCACACAGTACTCCAGGTGGGGCTGACGAGAGCAGAGTAAAGGGGCAGAATCACCTCCCTTGCCCAAGAAAAGCTTCAGTGTTGGAAATCAAGACTCTAAAGCTGTACTACATTTAAATTGTCTAATGACAACATTCCCCTAAGGAAATTCCTCTAAGGAAATCTCACAAAAGGAATGAACCCCAAGCTATATATGTTACATCAACGGAAACCCACAGTAGGTTTCATCAGTGCCCCTTGCCATGTCTGCAGTGTGACCCAAGTAATTACTTTAGGTGAAGAGAGTAATTGTGGCACAGTAAGTGTCAGGACAAGTCAAAATCATGGAGTACACCCAGTAACCTGCACATGGAGAGGCCAACTCCAAATCAGAAACCTGAAGGCCTGTGGCAGCCTGACTACAAAAGCAGCATTTGCTATCAATGTTCAGCTCCAACTTTCCCATCTCTCACAAGTTAACTGTGAAGGGGATGACTTGAGTCCTCTCTATGCTTCCTTAATGCAAAGTGGCATTGAGACACCTGTTTGCATACTGATACTTGGCTGCTTTAGCTTATTAGCTCATAGTGCCTTAGGAGCAACGGGGTAACACCAGGGAAAACACTGCTTATTGTTCTGTCTGAGGCTGCTAAACTCCATCAAACTCTAACACACCATCAGTATGGCTGCTTGATACCAATAAGATACAATTAACACACCAGAGGATACCTTTCAGAAGAAACAGCCACATTTTTAACGTGAGTTCTGAAGAGCTCCTTTATCTACAGGTCAGGGAACTCATCTCTGAGATCTTAAAGTAACTGACCACTTCCTTGCAAAGCACAGTGGTTGAGACCAGCTGCAGATGCTGCCTTGCAGATAAACTGTTTTCTTTCACATGCTCCTAATTTTATATGTGCCAGCCTATCAGGCATAGGAATAATTTCAGACTGATAAATAGAATTTTACTGTTGTCATCTACATTCCAGCTGCTACTTTTAGAACACATTTTAAGACTTTTTGACACGAAGGTGACAGTACTCTTAAGTCATCTCAAGCAAATAAAATTACTTCCTCTTACCTGTCTATATGCTTCTGTGCTTTTGCTTTCAGTAGAAAGCCTTCAAGTATGGGAGTGCTTCTTGAGTAACATCTTGAAATACTCAAGTAGTTTTATAACATGCTGTGTGACAAGTTTATCATGATGACTACATTTGCAGCTATTTCCTTAGGGTGAATTGTCACAATCAAAGTTTTATGAACACGTAGAAATGCTCTTAGGAGAAAGATCCAACCTGTGTTCTGCTCTGAAGCCTAGCACTAATCTCATTCAGTTGGTACAGCGTCAGGATTTGCTGTGAACAGCTTAAGGTTCAAACATCAGTTGTAAAACAAACAAACAAAAAAAACATCCCAGTGCCTTGGGTGGGAAAGAAAACTCTTCCCTGAAGGATAATATGGGCATGCTTCAGAGAACACTCAGGGTGGTTTTGAACCTTCAAAGTGTTGTGACACTAAAATGGATCTTCTAAAGCAGATTCTTTCTATTAGGTTGGGTGAATGACAAAGTTAATAGTGTATTTTAGGGGATGATCCAGACCACAGAAAGGATGCTGTGTCTCTTATTTTCCAGTGTGTTTTGCTCTACAAAAGACTTACAGTTCCAAGGTCAATAATGAAACAATCTCCTTTGTTGAAGCTGCTCCAAGCCAGGGGGACTTCTGTGGCTCTCACAACTCTCCGACCCTTGATATGCAGAAGCCTCTGGGCACTCAGATCATTAGTAACAACGTGATTAAATCCAGAGGCAACACCACCTGCCTGAATAAAACAAAGCAAAGCAGCAGGCTTTATTTCAGCTTGATTTGTGAAAACCTACTTTTTGATACAGATGAAGAGCTAGGAGAGGGAAACACACAGTTTTTTTGAGCAAAAGTAGCATACTAAAAACAGCACTGGGGAACACTGCTGCTGCTGAACCCTCAGGTGTGAGCTTTTATCTGAGGGAGCAGATATCACCTTGCTTCAAAGGATTTTCAGATGAGTGGGGGAAGGGAAAACATCAGATTTACAGCACTCTTTGGCACCATCCAGGGGATGAGGTAATACCAAACCACAGTAAGAACAAAATAGATTTTTGAATAACAACTGAGGAAAAGCAGAGGAATGTGCAGTCTCTGTATAGGTTTTATCAGCTTCCTTTAATCTCAGAGGTCTTGGTGGCTTTAGTGCCTGGCTATGTGAAGAGAGATCCACAGCAGCTTTGTAATTTTCTGATATTAATATTTGGAACTCAGGAGGCAACCTAGCAAGGAGCACCAAACAGGGAAGTGAGACCAAATTGTTTGTTGACAATCTATAGGGTGTAAAGTTTCACCATATTTTTTTTTTTTTTTCTTTAAGCTAGCTTGGCTGTCTGCCTTTCTCCTCCAGGACATCTTGGGTTGGGCTAGAAACTGATTTTTTGATACACAAAGGAAATAGTAAGATGGTAGGCAGGTCACTGCCAAGCTCTCTTACATGATGGCTCTGAGAGCTCCTACTATGGGGAGATAGAAAAATCCCCACGTTCCCCCCAAAAAAAGAAATTATTTCCAAATATTCAGCAAGAAGGCTGACACTACAACTTCTTGAAATGTAAAGTCTTCATTAAAAGTATTTGGGAGAGTGGTTTTTTGTGGTTTTTTTTTTATCTACCTCAAAAAGGGAAAAAAGCAAAAAGCAAAAGCACCACTTTTAGACTAAAGTGAGCTTTTGGTTGTTCCTACTTCATTCGTGTTTTAAACACGATTTTAAACACGAATTGCATTGGGTTCTGCAATTGAACAAACTGATTCTACCCCACAGCACTTCTACGTTTGTATTTCACAAATGTGGAGGGTCCCTACTGTGAAATCCTTTAGACACACAATGATGGAATCTCAGGATTGCTTGATTTGGGGGGAGGAAAAAAACCCAACAACCACATGAGGAAATGTTTGCACATAGCAGAAGTAAACAAACTGCTTCTTTCTATACTAGTACTGAGACTCCTGTGGTTTAATACAGGTAGTTCAGTTCTAAAACCACTAAGAAGTAAGAAATAACTTTATAAACCTTTCCATTTACTAAGCAAAATGCTTGTTTTCACTTGGAGGACAATGCTATGTGTCTTTTAAGAATACACTTTGACAGCTGATTCTTTACCTTGTATTTAATTCCTCCTTTGAAGTAGCCCACAAACTCAGTAGATTCGTAGCCTTGAATTTCTCTACTCTGGACAGGCTTTCCTCCTAAGTAGTCATCCATTTGAACAGCAAAGATAGCTGCAGCTGTGCTTTCATCCTGGGTACATTCTTTCCCTGAAATGAGATGGAATATTACATCTATAAAGCATTAAAGTAACTTTGCATTCTGTTGGAGAAGTTGATCTTGTGACAACCAGGCAATGCCTTCAGCAGGTTGTGCAGCCTGTTTGTGTTGCAATAAAGCAGCACTTCAGAACCTTGTTCACCACCAAATGCACAACCACCCAGACCATTTCTTAGCTACTCACAGAACTGCCTTCATAAGCAAAGCAGAGTGGAGAATAGCCAAGTCTGTCTTCTCTCAGCATCTCTGAACAAGATAATATTTAATTAAGGCAAGGGTCTGCAGTAAAGATTTTTGGACTCAGAGTTGATGTGCAAAGACAAAGGAAGGTCATGTCAAAGGACTAATGAGATGGTAAACCCTGCATTTATGCTAAGAGCAGCTCACCCAGCTGTCAAGTTAGAATGATTTAAAAGCAGTCCTCCTGCCATTGCAATGCAAGCAAGGATATTTTGCTTAGGTATATTTTATTAGACTGCCTGGTACAGCTGGGAGAAAGAAAAGCAGCTTTGGGGCTCAGATACTTGCTCCATGAGGTCATACTTTGTTTTGTACCTTCCAGAGATTAGCCTCTTCCCAGGCCTGTGGCAAAGTGCCCCCCTCTGCACAGTGTGTCAGGGGCTTAATTACTTTGCAAAGCAAGCTGCATACTGAAACCAAACTTTTTGCATGGACCCATACATTTTTTTATGATCATTTTCAGCAGTCTGATTGTTTCAGGAAGAGCATAAGAAGGACTAAGTCTCAAAAAAAGAGGTTTCTCAAGAACTCTTGAAGAGCAAGGAAATGTGAAGTTTTCCATTGTAGTTTTTATTTTCTCTTTCTAAAGAGAAATTTGCTGGTACAGAAGCAACAGCTCTCAAGAGCAGCTTCTTACATCAACCATTTCCTTGCTTCCAGGTGACTGAGTGGAAAACCAGTATAGAGCCTCAGGCAGTTTGGGCAGAGGTACCTCTCAGGCTGAGGGAGAAGGGAAAGTGTATAGTGAGATGTTGATGTCACCTTACAGTGTAGCGAGCCACTGGTGTCACCAGAAGCTTGTTGGTAAGATAAAAGGAAAGAATAAAGCATAGGAGAAAGACAGAGATGACTAAGGCTATCACCAACCTAGCTCCTCTCTTACAGAGAAGAAGTCCTCTACCTGACGATGCTCAGAAGGCGGGAGCACCTCTGCTATGAGGACAGGCTACAAGAGTTTGGGCTTTGCAGCCTGGAGAAGAGAAGGCTTCCAGGAGACCTTATAGTAGCCTTCCAATATCTGAAGGGGGCCTACAGGAGGGCTGGGGAGGAACTATCCACAAGGTTTTGTAATGATAGGACAAGGGGTAATAGGTTTAAACTGGCAGAGAGGAGATGGAAACGGGATGTTATGAAGTTCTTTGCAGTGAGAGTGATGAGATACTGGAATGGGTTGCCCAGGGAGGTTGTGGCTCCTCCCTCCCAGGAGGTGTTCAAGGCCAGGTTGGATGAGTCCTTGAGTGGCCTGTTCTAGTGGGAGGTGTCTCTGCATATGGCAGGGAGTTGGAACTGGCTGAGGTTTGAGGTCCCTTCCAACCTAAACCATTCTATCAGTGTATGATACTCATGGCCCAGTGGTGCAAGTGCCACAAGATAACTGCCCTCTGCCCACCAACAACTGTGCTTCTCCCAGGAGCAGTGTCACCACTGCCACCATCATGGCTTTTGTGCAGGTGCCCCCAGAAAGCAGCAAGAATAACACAGGGAAGGGATCCAAAGAACAATGGAGGCATGGGGAAGAGCATGAGGCCTACACAAAAACTACATCCTTCTTTCAGTAACACAGGAGCCTCTGAGAAGGTCCCCATCACTCAGTGACAGCAGAATTTGCTACGTGGCAATAGGCTTTTTCAGACCAGGGCACCACCCTTACAATTGGTAGCAAAGTTTCCTGGCATTTTGCTTGCTTGTTGTTGAGGTGGCTTGGGTGGATGATGTTTCTGTTTTGTAAATAGAATTATTTGTGTCATTCGGAACAGATCCCTCAGATTTATTGCTTGCAATTACACAGTAGGGTTCAGAGTCAAAGAAAAAATGGTTTTGGAACAGCATTAAAGATAAGAACCACTATAAACTCACTCTTAAAGCTGCTATGCAATAAAACACTCAGTGAAACTCTGTTAAAAAGAAAAAAGTGAACATAATCCAAGCAGAGGTTATTCAGGCTTGTATGAAAACCAGATTTGCCTTATAATCTAAGGCACAAACAGCTATAACTAAGTCAGAATATATAGGAAAAAGAACTAAATTTTAACCAGACTAAGTCTTGGTTCACACACAGGATCATAGCACTTAATCTCTACTTAAAAAGACCACCATAGGTAATTTTATTAAAGATACTGAGAGAGGTATAGCCAGTCTTACTCCTACAAGTAGCCTCATACTGGCATGGTGCCTGCTGTTTCCACTAGTGATAGTTTCAAGTTGAAACAACTCCCTTTGGATTAGAAGTTTAGCTGCTGAGACCTCCCTCAAGTGCCAATGCAGGCATCCAAAGCCAAGATCTCTGAAAGTTAGAAGTGGACAGAGCTACCACAGCACAGATCCACATTAATTGCTTGGCCACATCAACATCATTGCAGCTCATTCAGAAGTTGCCTGGCCTGGACAGCACATCACTGTATGTGAGGTATTTGGTAAAACAGTGGCTTGCACAGAAGAAACTTTGGACCAATGGAACAACTGTTTGGTTACTTTAACCATAGAATGCCAGTCACAGCACAAGACTGTCAGCAAGTGAAGATCCTGACCTCCTCCTAACCTCCTGACTATGTACAAGCAAAGTCTTAGGAGGAAGTGTGCTACTCTACAATAGGAAAATTCAATGTTCTGCTTTTATTCTGAATTTGGGGTCACTTTTGGTGAAATCTATTCAGCCTTAGAGCCATCAAACGAGGTCCACACAGTAACATATGCCACAGATGACAAGCAGAAGTAGGACTGTGTCACCAAATGGTAAGGCCCTCTTAAGTATCAAAGCCCAAAGTCTGGAGGATTTTCATCAATTCATTTTCACAAGAGTCCTTTCCATCCCAGAGTCTGACTGATTACTGCTAAGTATTCAGAGACAGTTTAAGGGAAGTCTTCAGAAAGATCCTGCTGAAATCTTCCTGGACTACAGGGTTATATAACTTCTACTCACAAGAAAAAAGTCTAATGTGTCTAATAGTGGTGAGAATCAGACAGCAAAACCACCAAAATTATTCAAAGTCTTGCCCCAGATGTGACTGCACTTCTGCCCTCCTCCATACACCATGCATAAAGTTCTGGGCTCCTGTTGCTACTAAGCTTGCAGCAGTATTTCACAGAATTGTCAGGGCTGGAAGGGACCTCAAGGATCATCTAGTTCTTGTGCCATGGGTAGCAACACCTTCCACTATATTACATTTCCCAGATGCACATCCATCCTGGCCCTAAAAACATCCAGGGATGAGGCCACCACCTCCCTGGGCAACCTGTTCCAGTGTCTCACCACTCTTATGGTGAAGAACTTCTAAGCCTAAATCTACTCTCCTCTAGTTTGGATTCATTCCTCTTAGTCCTAATACGCTTCTCTACCCTACTACTGGAGTCCCTTGCAAACAGGAAGGGATCTCCCAGCAGTTAGCCACCCTGGTGCCAACCTGCCAGCTGCTAAGAACAATGTGTGCCCAGCTTACCTGAAGCCACTTACGATATGTGGACATCACCATATCAGTATGGGATGTGTATTAGCATGCACAAGTAAAGGTCTTTAGCCAACAACGAGGAGGTTTTACTTAGTGCAAATGTCAGTCATTTCCTTCCAGTTTCCAAGTGTCCTCACATTTTTCCCTGGGAAGCATCTACTATACCTTAACTTCCACATAAGTTGTTCTAGCTTCTTATCAAAGGTCTAAGCAGCCAAAGTCTGCTATTAAGTAGCAGTGCTGCTGACATGAAAATATCTGCCAGAAATCCATCTATGATCATTCTCTTGTCGGAGACATTGTCCCACGTGCCAGCTGGATAACTCATAACACATGCAAAACTAAATAAGCTTCAACCATTCATGCAGAAACAATCCCAGCTTGATCTGCTGTCCTCTTTCCATGCATCCAAAAGCACAAGAAGAACCACAGCAACTCAAAGACGTCAATGTTCATACACATTGACCTGTCTTTATGTCCATTCACCGAGATAATTGCCTACAAACACAAAACTTGTGGTGGTGGAAGGAGAACAAAGCAAGACTTCAGGCAGCTAAGCAGCAAGCCACCACTGTGTTCGACCAGAAACCTGCAAAAAGATTAGGAAGTCACTTAAAGTGCACCTTTATGCCAGACTTGTAGTTTACTGCAAATCCTCTGCTACCTGAAGTTGAAAGCAAGAGACATCAGCTCAATTCCACTGTTCCCAGTTGCCTTTACTAGGCTGTAAGTAGGACTGAAAAGCTCCTACAGAAAAATCTGTCGACTTTGCCTCCAGTCTCTGTATCATCAGCAAGTAAAATTAATCCAGCTGGAAAAGGCAACATCTGGACAGAAAGCAGTGCAACAATGCCACAGGGAGATGTCTGAGATGAAATTTTGGTCCTAGTGGAAGCAAAAGCAGAAAAACTCATCTAAAGGAAACGAGGATTTCACTTCGGAACCTCGGTCGGATGCAGCCAAGATCCGACTTTAACCCTTCGCCACTCTTCCAAACTAACATCTCAAAGCAAGCCATGTCCACCTTCTATCAAGCCCTATTTGTCCACCCCACAGCCCCTCAAGAAGCAGCGGCGCTTGGCACGGCCCCGATGGTTGGCTGCAGCCTTACTGCTGCTCTCAAGCGCCTCAATTCGGGAGCTTCGTACAGGCAGCCCTGCCGAAAAGGCAGGGGAGGAAAGTTGAGCTCCCGTAGCCCTGCCGGCCAGCGGAGCCCCAAGACCCTCCAGCCAGCGCAGCAGCCCCTTCGCCCCGCTGCCTACCGAGCCAGAAGTGCAGGCGGTAAGCGGCGTCGGCGCCGCGGAGGACAGTGTGCAGCACCAGGTACGCGTCCCCCACGAAGAAGTCTCCGTGGCGGCTGGGCGGCACCGGCACCAGCTCCAGCTGCTCCACCCGCCACACCTGCAGCCCGCTCTGCTGCCCAGCATCAGCGAACACCGACGGCAACCTGTCGGGAGCCATGCTGCAGAAAGAGGAGCAGAAAGGCAGCACCGGCGGCTTCCTCGGCACCGCCTTTATAGCGCTCGGCCCGGCCCCTCGGGCGGAGCTGGGCTGGCCCCGCCAGGCAGCTGCCCCGGGTGGAGAGCCCAGGAGGGGATGCGCCGCCCTTCACCGCACGGTGCGGGCTGGCTGAGCCTCTGGTTATCGGCTGGGTTCTAACACGTTTACGGAGCTCAGCGGCACACCTTTTGCTTCAGTGTCACAAAGCCCTTGTAAAGGGACGACAGAAAACTCAGCTTCCTTGTCTGCAAATGGGTCCCTTCTCGAGATTCTAAAGGGAGGAAGAAAAAAAGTCAAGAAAGCAAAGCACAGCCGGCCCATAGAAAGAGACAATTGTTTCAGCTCGAAAAGATCGCAAGATTATCGAGTCCCACTGTCAACATCACCGCGGCCATTCAGCCATGTCCCAACGTGCCATGTCCACGCACTTCTCGAACACCTCCAGGGGTGGTGACTGCAAGTGGTCAATGCCTGATGGTGTGTCCTATCCCAGTATGTACTGGTGTTACCCTGCTGTGCCTGTTGCTCATACAGTTACCACATCTGCAAGCTGCTTGCATAAGAATGCATTTTTCTAGCTTGCCCTCACTGTTGGCTTCTTTTTCTACCCCCAAATTGGAATGGCAGGGTACAACTCTCGTTCTCCATTCAGTGATTTTGTTGCTTGTCTAATATTACCAGGAATCTTGTTTTCTTTGGGGAAAATTTTGGGTTTGTTGCTTGTTGGTTTTTGTTGTTGTTGTTTTTTTTTTTTGGGGGGGGGGGTTGTTTGGGGCATTTGTTTTNGTTGTTTGGGTCATTTGTTTGGTTTGGTTTTAGTTTTTGTTGGAGTTTTGTTGTTTGTTTCTTTAGGTTTTATTTTTTTAAGGTTCCAGATGAAGCCCACAATTTGCAAAGGTTTACCATCTTCAGAACATGGAAAGCCTTGTGCTAGTGCTCTTCCAACAGCACACAACGATCCAAAAGGTTTAAATCCATTTCCTACCTGTCATTTCTGAATGGTAGGTATGTCATCCTGGCAGGTTGTTACAAGACCAAAACTAGAGCAAATCACTGTTTTTATCTGACATGGGTAGGAAGTAGATTAATCTGGAAAGGATACAGATTACGCCTCATGATGACAGTATATAAAAAGATACATTTCAGAGAGGGTTATGTTAAAGTCCATTACTTTATCCACTTGGATTAATTCTGAGGCTTGTGATTTCCTCACTGCTTTGGTTTAGCAAGTTAGTACAAGCAGAGTGCAGGTATCCACCCATGGGCAGACCAAAGTACACAGGGACAGACACTGCTGAATGCAACAGAGCAGCTGGAGAGCATCTGCTCTTGCAAAAAGATTAAAAAGCACATCTAAGAAATCATTTTAACTGTCTTCCTTGCCTTCTTTTCATACTGTCTGGTGCAGTTCAGCTATTGAGGGAAATGATGCCATTACACAACACCACTACTACCTCCTGTTTTGGTGAGCATCTTGTCCCCAGCTTGCCAGACAAAGTCATGCAGACACCCTAAGCTCTGTCCCGACTGTTTAAAAAAGGAACCTGTGGGTGTTCTGCTTTATCCAAGGCTCAGCTGAGCGTGTTTCAGTTCACCTTCACCAGTTCAGAGTCACGTATGTTATTCCTCATTCTGCCAGGCCTGAAGGCTTGGTGAAGCTGAGCCTGCTTAATAAAGCACTACACCTCCAAAAGAAAATACTTCTCTTCAGACTGCGCATCATGTGAAGAAAAAAAAATAATAGGAAGAACAGCAAAAAAATTCCAGCAGTTCCAGTTTCAATATGGTTGGTATCAGACATTTTGAAATGTCCGTAAGTGGTTTCTCAGATTTACCCTTCCATTTATACCAGTTGTTCTTCTTTCCACTTTTACTCAATTACACCAAGCAGTTTTCCTTCTTCTCATTGCATGACTTTTTTTGCATTCTTTGCATTAGTTAAGTAAGCCAGAATCTGTCTGCTAGGGGAACAAATCCTGCTGTTCTCTATAGGTGCATGACTTAGTAAGTTTCACCAAAATCATCCCAGGACCTACAGTCTTGTCAAACACTGTGGTGCTAGAAAAAAAAAGCAAACCAACAACCTCCCTTCCTCTCAAGAAAACCCAACAGATCAATAAGTCAATAAATGAATTTGATACATTTTATATGCTCATGGACATTCCAGATCTAGAAAGTCCAACTCTGTCTAGATTCAAGAGAAACATTTTCCTCACCCGATGTAAGGTTGCCATCATTATGTCATTACACAGCCTGCGTGTGTTTGGGCTCATGTTTCACACAGGGCATGCCAGTTTTCAGACATGGCCAGAGGCAGGGAAGCAATATTGATACATTATTTTAAAGTAGACCAGGCCATTACATACCCTTTCCTTCCCTGCCACAAGGACAGCAAGTTTGCTCTGCTGGGTAAAGAAAAACCCCTTTGTTGTCCTTGGAATGTCTCTGTTTCCAGTTATTTTCACTAGTAATGCCATTTGTTATTTACTGTGAAAGGTACATAACTATCATCAAGGACAATTATCCTCTCAAGAAAACACATACGGGAATGCATCTGTTTATGGCTCCATGTTTTGACTTTCCACTGGCTGCCAGGTGATTGCTGTTTTCCTGTCCATCTCTTGAGATGAACATTCAGGGAGTACCACCGCTACTCAGTTACTATCTTCTTCAGCTGTGTAGGAAGCAAGGGGAAAACAAACTGTTCCTCTTCACAAAGCAGAGGATGACAGGTAAAGCGTCGGCTGAGGAACATGCTATTACACATTAGTTTATTCTGCTAAGTATAATTTTAGTACAACCTACATGACAGGCACTTCCTTGTTTTCTTTTCCAACTAAGAAAAGGCCTCTGTGGAGGAAGAGTAGCCCTCCCATGTTTATAAAGCTTTACCTTTCAAACAGTTACAGAGAAGACCTTGTGTGTTTCACACGCTGCCTGTTGGTTTGTAGCTCCATCAAATCCCATGGTACTAAAACTAAGCTGGCTCTTTATGAAAAGGAACCATGTGCAGGCATTTCAGCTGCATCTCCTCCAAGACTCTCTCCCTACAGTTCCCTGCCCTCCTCCTCTCCAGTCTCCTCTCTGCTTGTTGCTTTCGATATGGTGTGCACAAAAATTAAGCCAGAACAATTCCAGTACTTCCTGAGCCATTCCAGTGGTTGGTGGCAAAGTAGAAGAGGATACTGTTCTTATCTAAATGAGAGGAGGCATCCCACAACAGCTTTCATTTTAGGCTCCACTCCTTTATTTTGCATTGCACAGCTCTCCTCTGTGCCTTTTGGGATGCAGTTAGTGCCTTTTAAAAACAGGCCCCTTTAGAACAAATTAATATTTTTCTTCTTTATTTGAACTAAGCAGCGCAGCTTTGGCAAACTGCAGTGGTGTTATTAGGGTAATAAAATTACCCCACTGCTAGCATCATAACATGATAAAGTGCAATGCCTTGCTCAAAGCAATGTTTAATGGAGCAGAGAATTATCTGGCACAAAATTATTCCTTACTTTCCTTCCCCCCCAGTCTGTTAATTGTAATTATGGTCAAGAGGGGAGATTTTATTGCAAACAAATCTACTGCCTTTACCAGCTTTTTAAAATCAGGACTCAGAAAGATCTTAATAAATTACTAATAATTCTTTAAACTTCAGCCTGCCAGCCCTTTGTTAGTCAGATTGATTGTTTTGCATCCTTTTGCAACTCTGTTCCACAGGAAAGGCATAAAATTTGTTATTTCAAAGGCTTAGTGTGGCAAGGATATTAACACTTTCAGCACAACCAGTATATGATCCTGGGACCATTTCAGTGCTTAAAATTTGCTGACCACCTGAGTATTCTGTGTGTATGTGCTTTATTTTTTTCAAATGTATGGGTTTGTGATGGAAGCTGGATATAGAGAAGCTGAACTAAGTTGAATCCGATGAACTTGAAGGGTCTTTTCCAACCTAAATAATTTTATGATTCTATGGTTCTAATTTGGGCATAAATTCATGGCAAATGAAATGCAAACAAGGTTATAGAAATGTTGACACAGATCAGACTAGAATGAATCCTGTGTATAATGCAAACACTGATTTTAGTCTGCACAGCAATCATTCACAGGACAAGGATCTCAGCTAAAGACATGGCTAAATCTAGCCCAAAATGCAACAGCTTTAGAGAAATGTTGAAGTATATGAGTGAGTGAGAGGGCAGAAGATGCAGTGAAAAGAGACTTGGAGATATTTCTGTTTCATAAGGAAGTTATGTAGGGTAAGTTCTATACATATACAAAATATTATGGATTAATGCTTAGTCTATTGATTTGTCTTTATCTAGTCAGTATGTATGGGTGGTAGATCTGACTATACTTTGTGTACCACTTGCTTCCTCTGGTCATTTATGAGATCAGGGCATTTACAATCAACCTCTAACCCTGTTTCTTCCTTTTAGGATCTGAGAAAGTATCCACATGGACTTTCTGCATTTATACAAACTGTAGAGGTTTTGATTAAGCATTTCTAAAGGACCGATCCAATAGTATTGCCTAAAACAAAAGAATTTGCTTTCATAAGCCTGTGCCAAAGGACACCAAAGTCAATGGAAAAATACCAACTGTCTGAAATAGATTCTAGATCAGCAACATTCTTGGTAATGGATATTGAGCATTTCTCTTATGCTGGGCTAAGAGGTGTCCACTCTGCAGCTGACTGTGTGCCCAGCATTCTGAAACCAACATAAATCAGAAGTATATAATAATTATAACAATAATAATGACTTTTTTTTTTCCCCAAAAAATCCTTTTGATGCCAAGAAAAGCAGGAAGTTGTCTTTTAACCTGACTAACCGTAAATGATGCATATTTAGGTGGCCAAGGATTCTTTGGTAGTAACACCCATGGACCCCATTTGCTTTCACAAGGCTCATGTTCAAGAAATCTGCTATCAGAATCCTTTTGCTTTCCTTTTGTGGTTCAAGTCCAGGATCTGAAAATATTAAGCAAACAGTATCTATGAGCTATAGGAGAAACTGTCTAGACTCTTGTGCTGGTTTGAACTAATTGGAGGATTTGAGTGAGAAATTAGACTGTAGGTTGAGAAATGAAAACACATGATGCCACTTCACTCATAGCTTTACTGAAAAAGAAAAAAAAATGTTTTAAGAGTTGTAACCCAAATATAGATAAGTCAGACAGTTTCAGACCTCTCTGGGCTGTGGCTGCTCCTGGCATGGCTCCTTTTCCCTGCCTTTTGTAGCTGATTTTTCAATAATTTCACAAACTTCTTTCCTACTGCTAAGCCCCCTGGCCAATCTACCTTCTCCTATCTGCTGCATTAACAGATGGTGAGATAAGACTGAGGAAGGGGGGAAAGGTGGTAGGGGTGGTTAGAAACCCCTCTTAGGGATTTTGAGCTCTGGGAGGGCTGTGGTGTTTCTGTATTACCTTTTCACTGTATATATCTGTAAATATCTGTTATACATTGTAAATATCTGCTTGTATATTGTGCGAAGCTGTAAATATAAGGCTTCATTTATCAACTTCCAGCCATCTGAGTCCTAGCCTGGGTTATATCAAAGGAAGGGGGGGCAGGTAACTGCTAAACCACCACAACTCTAGGATTTGCTAAGCTATGTTTTCTTTAATCAGATAGAATTAAAAAAAAAAAAAAATAAAAGCACCCAGACATTTATGGTAAAGATAAGGAAAATAATTATCCTGCCCACGACCTTGCCGTGAATGTACAAAGAAAATAGCATTTTACGTGTATACCTTAACTAATGAACAGTTAATTATTTTCAAATAACCTGTCCTTATGAAAAGGTGAAGCTACAGAAACTACAGTAAAAAGGGAAACCATCCCTTTATGGAGTATCCACCACAGCAGGCATGCAGACATGAACTGTGTTGAGCAGACACTGGACTTGGTTCTGTTGCCCAGGAGTAAGCCACAATTACAAGGTTGAAATTGCAGTCTTATCAGCAAAGCTACACTGGCAAGCAGGTTTCTGAGCTGATGAGTTATGAGATGAGTAAACCAGTGTGTTTTCTGTCATCTGAGTCTCTTACTCAAAAGCTAGGAACCACACTTTGTCTGATACTGAAACTTGGGGAAAACACTGCTCGTTGGGCTTCAAGCTTCATCCAAGGACACTTCAGCTACAAGGCAGTAGAGAGGTTTTACTCCTTATTCCTGCTGTTCACAGACTCCCAATTTCTTTAACACAATGAATGTTCACATTGTCAAGGACTCACCTATGTTTAGATGCTGTGATTTTAACTTCACATGTAAAGGATCTCTGGAGTAACTTGTCACAAGATTTGGCAAATTAGCTTCACAATGCACTTGAACTGGAAAACAATATTGGAGTATCAGATAAGCCATCATGCCCAGAACCAAGAACACTGATGTGAACTGTAAACTTCATATGTTGGGTTAAGGCAAGGTAAAAAACACACTGGCAAAAATTCTGTTAAGAAAGGCAAGAGATTAAATTAGGAGATTAAATTAACTGTTAATTAACTTGTTAATGTGTCAAGCTGTTGAGCTGACAAGACTTAGGCTTTTCCATTAACTTAGTGGTCTTTATTCATACAACTCCTATCTCTTGGTCTCAAATGAGTCCAGTGGCCTCCTTTTTGCAATACAGATGAGGAAGATGAACAGAAACAGAGCACCCTTCTGGACAGAGCAGCTGTGATACTAAAAACACAGGGGATGCAATTTCTTGGAACAAACATATTGCATGCTTTGGAGCTATTTGCATGGAGTTATTGGCATTATTTTCAAACCTTTCTAGTGAATTTGATTAATCATTAACACACTCCACTGTTGCCTGCATTGCAATGAGCTTAAGAGCTTCCTGTTGCTGGAGAACTTAGGGGCTAAAAGTAGGACTGAAATAAAGGGGTCATTTAACATTAATGACATATAAATTTTAGATATGCATTCTCATTGTTTGGAAGCAAAAGAGATTTGTGCATTCAAAGTGGATAGAGTTTTAAAAATGGGTAATGTTTTCTGCTAGAGGAAATGGTGAGTTTGGCTGCTGGTAGCACTGCTCTTCACCAAAATACATCTTGAAGATTCAGATAAGTGTAGGACATGATGTGACACCAGACTTCTTGAGATAAAGTATCTTAAGAGGGTGAGATTGCTCCATCAGCCCATTTTTGACAAGTAGTTCACTTCTCCCTGTAGATCACTTATAGCAGACTACACATTTGACTGACAAATCTCCCTCATCTTCCCAGGTTAAAATGAATTTCATAAAGGAGTTGATTTCTTCTGAGTTACAAGATAGAAAATCAGTAACTATGACGTTCTGGAGGTATCAGTATCATCTGCATGAGCAGCAAGATATGTTTCTTAGACTATCTGAACAAGATAAGATTAAAATGGTGGGGTTAGGCAGCAGGACGAGCAGCCAATGAGATCATACAGAGACCATAAATGGTGTGTGAAGTTACACATTGAAAACTTGTTGGTAACCAATACTTAACTGTGGATTGATGGGTGTGATGCACATCAGAAGCGCACAGGAGAAAGAAAACTTTGTATGTTAGCAATTTATGTATCTGGTTTCCTTTCTCTTCATAGGTCCCTTTATCTAATTTTCTTTTTCCTGGCTAAGTTCTTATTTCCATTTAATGAAGCATGTCTCATTAGTCTTTATGGTGAAAAAGGGACTCCCCAGCTATATGAGTACAGAAATTGCCTCTTTTTGTGGGTGTAAAATCAAGTCTATCCTTAGAGAATTTCAGACCAGTGCAGATAGCTCTTAGGTACATTTTTCAGTTGGAGACCTTGCACTGAGCCTGCTGGTTTCCTTTTAAACTCCTGACAATATATCATTAAGGGTTCTCCCCAGGGGACATTTTAGTGGAGAAAAAAAGGAGTAAACTTCCCTCTTAGTTCTGCAGAATTTGTGTCACTGGTGCAGTCTGTAGATAACAGCCTCCTCATAGAACCCAGCAGCCTGAAGTTTCAGTTGGCTACAAAGTTACAACACACCATTAATGTTGTGAGATGAACAAGGTTTCCCCCTTCCACTTGTTTTGTTACTGTTAAAGGCTTAAGGAAAAAAAAAAAAAGACACGTTTATTAAACACATAAAACTAGAAATTATATATATACATATTAAAAACTTAATAAGAAGAAAAATAAAAATTAAAAATATGAAAACATGAATTAAAAATAAGAAAACATATATTAAAAATAAGACACACCTATAAAGATAAGGGCTTGCTTAGCAGGTTTTAAGAGAAATCAGCATTTAATAAAACATTATGGAAGCATGATCATCTTGAAATAAAGCAAATTCCCTTGAGACAGAATATTATTGGCCAAATTTCTTTTGGCTGTAATAGCTAACTAGAAGTTTGCTTTTAATTAACTTAGGTAAACTCAAAACCAGGGAAGTTAAATTCCTGCTACATCAGCTTGGAAAATAAATGAAGAATTGTTTTATATTCTCATGAAGACAGAAGGAGGGGAAAAAAAAATATTGTTTTCCATGGAAAAGCAGCATTGGCTATGTGCCATTTATGTGATTGTTCAACAAACTACATGTCCAGCTACAAATATTTGCTTTGGAGAACAGAAGGGAGTTTGTTTACTGCCTTGGTTTTGTTTCTTATTTTAGAAATATTAACTTTGCTGAACTGTTCTTAGGGCAGTATCTTGTAGGAAGATTTGTAAGTAAAAGTTAATTTACATATGGATATAATGCTGAGTCTTAATGAAATATGCTTCTTGTCTGTTTTGAAAGCACCTGATTTTAAAATATATTGGGAAAAAAAAAAAAACAACAAAAACCAGCAACTGAACAAATCAATTTAAAAACAAATACACACATCCCTCAAAAAAACCTAACCAAAACCCTGAAGAAAATCTGTGTGGCTTTTTGATCCAAGTTTTCACAGAATCATAGAATGGTTTGGGTTGGAAGCAACCTTAAAGATCATCTAGGTCCAACCGCCCTGCCGTGAGCAGGGACACCTTCTGCTAGTCCAGATTGCTCAAGGCCTCATCCAGCCTGGCCTTGAACACTTCTAGGGAGATGGCATTTGTAACTTCCCAGAGAAACCTGTTCCAGTGTCTCACCACCCTCACTGCAAAGAATTTTTTCCTTATATGCAGCCTAAATCTAGCTTTTTCCAGCTCCAAGCCATTCTCTCACGCTATCATTGTATCTTGCCTTGTTAATTTTTCCTTGTGACTTTTTTTTTTTTTTTTTGTACATAATTTGATTTTCAGCTTTTGCAGATAAAAACGGTCCTTTTCTTGCATAAGTGACAGAACCACTGCTCATAGTTCAGGCTGCTGCATAGAAACATTACTATAAAATATTTCCATCCAGCAGGTCAAGAAATTCACCTGCCACCTATTAGCCTAAGGAAGGCAGGAAGTATGAGCAGACTTGTCACTGACAGCAAGATGAACTGATTAGTCCTGACATCCATATTTCAGTCTGCTCTGCCAAAATGGAAGCCAGCTTGTCAGCTCCAAACCAAATCTGGATTAATCAGATTTCCTTATGGAAGTCCTTTCGGCAAATAATTCCTACAACGGTTACACCCCAACTGCAGTGCTAAGTTTCGTATTTTCTCTCGGCTAGTGAGGCTGACACCTAGTGGTGTCCTTACCGATCCCCGAGCATCCTCTCCTGCAGCCTCTTTGCTTTATCAAAGTGTGGGGACCAAACTGCTTACTCACCTATACTCCCGTAGTTTGGGGTTTTCATGCACATCAGTTTTATGTTTGCCATTCTTCACAGACAGTATTTTGGCTTCGTCAGAGCTGATCTGTGGAAATCAAGTGACAAGTTGAGGCAAGTCCCTTTTCTGAAAGAGGAAGGAGCAGTCTGGACCTAAACCTGGAAAGCTGTTGCAAGACTAGGGACTCAGAGGTAGTTTTTTTATTTTGGTTCCCCTTTCCCCTTTCCTTGTGACTTCTGAGAATGGTTGGGTCTTTACCATGAGGGTAGTGGAGCACTGGAACAGGTTGTCCAGGGAGGTGGTTGGAGCCCCATCCCTGGAGATAGCCAAGGTGAACTTTGATGGGGCTCTGGGCAACCTGATCTAATTGAGGATGCCCTCACTGACTGCAGAAGGGGTTGGACTAGATGACCTTTGGAGGTTTCCTCCAACCCAGACCACTCTATGATTCTATGAATGATCTCTAAAGCTGGTGTCTGAAATCAGGAGGCTACTTCAGCCATACATCTGTATAGGCTTTAGGTTGCTGCACTGCAGTCAGGGCCAGTCAAGGCTTGCAGAAAATGTTGATTACTTTCATACAAAAATTGCCACTCGTCTTGGTGGAAGGTGAACACAAGGGCCTGATGATGGCCTTTGCCCTCTCATATATTGCAATCCCTGGCAAAAAAAAGAAAGAGAAAAAAACAGTGACAGTCCCATCAATCCCAAAAGTTTGTTACTGTTACTTGCAGTGTGGCTGGCCCTGCCTCTATAACTTAGTGCATCCATTGGAGGTGAATGTGCACTTGCAGGTCAGCATTATTTAGTACCTGCACTTGGATGAAAAAATATTGCTTATTCATTCTTCTTTCTCTCAGTTCTGCAAAGTAACCTGAAGAAGCAAACTTATAACCCCAGAGAAAGTCCATCTGAGGCCAAAAGCATGGATGTTCAGGAATCTACATGTTCACACCAGTCTGTGGGAACAGGAACTTTGTTTTTGACTGTCTGAAACACTCACCACTAAGTAGGAGCACAAATATATCTTCACGTCATTAAATAGCCCGTCTTTGAGGGAAGACAAAACCTGTGCATGTGCAGCCCAGCAGGGATTTGGTGTTAGCTGGCAGTACTGGATGAACCTTAGTCTTGCACAAGCAGGAGTCAGACCAGGGAAAAGCTGAAACCTCCGCTTCCATCTTTGATGCATTTTCATGTTCCTCCACATTCCTGGGCCCACCCCAACCACAGCATGAATTAGAGCTGCCCCATTACTACCCTACTATGTGCCCAGGTGTTATCTGCTGCCCTGGGCCATCTCATCACCAATGCAGCTCCAGCTTCACCTTTTTGCCCAGAGGGAGAGGGACACCCTTTGATACACAGAAGTGCCTCTGGGCAGGGTGAAAGACCGAGGGAGCAGAACAAACACCCTAATAGGCAGTAAAGTATTTACTTCTGTGTACAAACTAGATGCTACTGCTCTGCAATTCACTGTCTTAAAGACACACCCAGATCGTGTTACCTTTCTTACACTCTACCTGTACCAGCAGCCTTAAAAAGCTCCTGTAAAATCCATAAGAGACAGATTGTGAGGATATTGCATCAGGCCCCAACACAATACAAATCATTTTTTCCCCCTACTTCCTTTAATAATCAGTGCTTAGAAAATCTGAAGGAAAACGACGACCTTACAGCTTCTCTTCCTTACAACTTCTCTCCTCCTCACTCAGAGGACAGAATGGGGTTTTTTTGTGAGTGAAGATGGTGGTGTGTTGAGGGATAAAAGCAAATGGAAATTTGTCCTTTCCAACAAAATTGTGCATCTGAAAAGGATTTGTGTAGGCATCTTACTAGAAACAAAGTAAGTTTCCACAAACTGCTTTTGAAAGGTCACATTTCTGTACTTTTCAGATGATTTGGGTTCCCAAGCTATGCTCAGTCGCTCTGTGCTGTCAAGCCAGGCTCCTTTCACCCCAGGATCTTATTGACTGCAGTGTTCCCCTTGCAGCAACTCCCTGCTGAAGGGCAAACTCCAGGAAGGGGCCAAAACTCACAGTCCCTACTTCACAAATTATTATCAGGCTATCCAAACACTGAAGCACAGCTTGGCCTGGATCTAACCTGGAAAGAGGTGAGAAGGTGTGGGTTGTTTTGAGTGGGCACTCAGCTTTTGTCCTCTAAGGTGCCCTAGACTTCCCACAAAGTGTGTGTGGGCCAGCCTACAGGCAGCCTGGTGTCCCACCACCACCAGCTTTACCTGGAGAAAAAAACCTGACAGCTGACAACTGATACATTGAAAGTAGCTGCTTCTTGTTTTACTAAACAGAGACTGGCAGACTCACCAGGCCAGATTTAGGTATAGATAAAGCATGGAGATGCCATGGTTAGTAGAATGGATAGCAAAGGCATGTGTGCTCTTCTGCTCTATGCCAAGGCTTTGTATTGCTGCTGCTGCCATTATGAAAAGGATTTGTATGCACTTGCCCCTCCATGGACGTCAGGAGCAGAAATGCTTTACCCCAAAGATCTGCATGTCCTTCTCTGCCTCCCTCCCTCTTCCTAATGTTGCTTCCTCTTCATGGCAATGTCAGCCCCACAGTTTGGGAGCAGCAAAATTCAGGTTTTGCCTGTATTGCCAAGAGGTCTGAAAGCTGTGCAACCCTTTGCAGAGGTTTTGTTGAAAGAGCAACTCTGCTCTGTTCATGTTACCACTGGGTAACATACGCCACTAATTTACTACTCACATCAACCCTCATTTCCTCCTTACCTCTCAGTCCTCCCCTTATTTTCTTCAGCCTCTTTTTTTTTTTTTCCCTAAAAGCAAGGCTTTGCATCCAGAGGAAGGTTCCAAAGAGATGTAGTTCTGTGACTGCCCTTTAATTCCATCAAAGAAAAAAAAATCTGTTTGTTTTCCCACATGCCACCTTTACCAGCTCTGTTACTACTGGTTTTCCATGCATCTATTGGTATCCTAGAAACTGAAACTCACCGATCCAAGGTACCTACAGATCTGTGTGCACAGTGGTACATAAGAAAACACAGTGAAAAGAGAGATAGCACTCACCTCTCTGCAAGAACAGTGCCTTCCTGACAAACTCCATATGCTGCATCACAGAAGGCTCTTCTTACCTCTCCTTTAGGGGAACTTAAGCACAGGGCTGAACTTGCAGCACACTCCTATTCAGGGGATTGTTTATTCTTCCATTGTACAAAAGAGCTGGAAAATACAGTCTACCCATCTGTGTTGCTAAGAAACAGGGCACTGTTGCCTTGGGACTTGATTCAGAATTCAAAAACTAAAATAGTGTCTCAGCAGACTGCATAAATGCAGCTCGAAACCTAGCAACAAGGCCACAAGTTCAACATGATTCTCTCACATGTTAGAAAACAATGGCATTAAAAGGAAAATATGACTGAGGAAAAGAAAACAGTGATGTGAAAACAAACCAGAGCTGATGTATCACCAATTATCCTAAGGGATGGAACTATCTTTTACTAAACATACTTTTATGACCTGTGAGGTCTAATGCTTTGCTACCCTATGCTTTGAGCAGGCTCACATTTACCATAACAAGTGAATCCAAAGCAGTATCAATATTTACACCAGCACTTCCTGACTATTCAGCACTGTGCAGGGGCAAGGTAACAGAATTAACTTCCAGTCTCTATTTCAGTTTTTGGTTTACTCTGCCAACACAAGAATTTAATAGTTGCTAAACACACCTTCAAATGCCCCGTCCTAATTTGGCATGGGTTGTGTAACTGGGAGCATGTCTTAACAACATCCACATAGACTATTTTCTCTAATTGCTTCTGTGCAAGTGAAAGAAAAATAAGAATAGAGCACATAAACAAAATTATGAACACATTATAGCACTCTTCCACCTTTTAATGAGTGGCTGTTATGTGCTGTTGGAAATGTCACTGTTTCATTGTAAAATCTGTTTTCTCTGGCTGCAGAACTTCACTGAATCATTCTGGTTAGGAAAGACCTTTAAGATCATTGAGTCCAACCATTATCTAACTCTGCCCAAGTCTGGTGCTCAACCATGTGCCTCAGCACCACATCTCTGCCTCTTTGAAACACCTCCGGGCATGAAGATTCAACCACCTCCCTAAGGGCCCGTTCCAGCGTCTGGTAATCCTTTCAACAAAGAGACTTTCATTGCACGGATGAAAATCTGACCTGCACTCCAGCTGACCAGGAAAAGGGTGAACTGAGTTAAAGTTCTCTGCTGAGCAAACAGGGCTCAGTTTGTTCTTTTTTTTCATGTCTCGTCATAAAATCTTCAGCTATGTGATATAACTGTGTACAAAGCAGAGTTAACTGGAAGAAGAAAAATTCAGTGATGACAAATCACCTAGATCCACGTGAACAGTTTTCACATTTGTTTTCCCTTGATTTCCTTCCCCTATTATACTTAGAATCCGAAATGAAACAGAACAAAAATCCCAGCCAAAGAAACAAAAACCCCAAACCAACCAAACCAAGCCAATAAAAATCCCAAACAAACAAAAACAATTTCCAAAATCCCCAACTTGACTTTCTTAAATGTTTCTAAGTTTGCAGTGTGTCCATGTAGTCACTTCAACATTTATATTGTTGGAATTCCTCAGCCAAGGCCAAAAAAGTATCTGGAAAAGACTTTTGCTTCTTGTTTTGTTTTGAATGACATTCAGAACCCTTTGGCACAGGTTCCTGTACAGACATACAAGACATTTTCCTCTATTTTTAAGCAAATTAACACTTTTCAAGCTGTGAGCTGAAAAGGAAGGTGGAGATTGCAGCTGGATTTGTGATAAGGCCTTGTTGATAAATTGAAATGCAGGAGGATCTCACAGCGATCCTAAAGTAAACTGAAAGAAGCAATTGGATGAGCTTCTGCAAGTTCATGCTGCTGAGATACCTACAGTTTTGCTGAAGAGAAAATAACCATCAAACGATTCTAAGGAGGTTTGTGTGAAGACATAAAACCATGTGGCATTGCCAGTAGATGGCAGCGTGTTACTGATTTTACAAGGTACAGGAGTTTTAAAACCCAGGAAAGCTAAGGAGGAAATCTTTTTGCTCTACCAAAGCATAGTAAGGGGGCTTGAGATTTTCCTGCACAAAACCACCTCATGTATTCAGCTAAATATACGCCCTTTGTAGACTTAAATAAGATTAAGGAGACCTTAAGAGTACAAGCTGGAAAAAGCAGTAAAGCTAGTCAGGATCTTAGTCTGAGCTGCAGAATCTTCTTAGGGAAAAGCAAGCACAGATGGAATATTATACCACAGATTTAACCTTGGAAACTGTAACCAACTGTATCTATACTTTCTACCTCAAAAGAAGAGCTTTCAAGAGATTTCATAGCAATGCCCCACTGGTAAGAACACCAGGAAGATGTCACTAGGTTTTTTGTAATTCTGATTTAGTTCTTGCACTCATGCAAAAAGCTCATGTCCACTGAAGTCAGTGTAAAGGCAGCGTGAATCTGAATTAACTATTTCAAACCACTGGCGGAGCAATGGAAAGAGACTAAATTACAGAGGTTTGCTCTACTATGTAAAATCAGTATGTGATTACAGGGTTAGACATCATTTTCCCTCAACTAGGATATAGACTGGTGCTTAAGGGCAAATGGTGGCTTAATGTTCCCTTGCTCTAACTCATGTAGGTAAGGAACAAGCCTACAGATTTTATAAATCCACTTCTTAAATCTTATTAGAGACTGAGTAGAATAAATCCTAGTTTACACTAAAATAACTATTTCATTTATCTTATCCTGAGCAATTGTTCATCGAGCCCAGAATTAGTGGCATGTCCAATGCCTCCAAGATCAATGCTTGCAAGTCCAGGCCAAGGTGACACATCCATTCATCTCTGTTAATTTGCTTTTCTATTCAGCATCACACCAACATAACTCTATTGCACTCAAGTGCTGGAGCTAACAAATGCAAGGCAGCTCAGAGCTATTTTAGGCTTCTCTGGACTACATAAAGACTTGTGAGGATAATTCCTTGCCATCATTCCTTCCACAGAGATGAAGGAAAAAGAATAGTCTCAAAGGCCAGGCAGAGGCAATGCCTATTGCTTAAAAACACAACAGTCAGGAAAAATATCTGAGATACCTAGAAAAACAAAACAAACCCCAAAAATTAGCTCCCACACTTGTCATATCGAAGTCCTTATAAATTTCTCATGTTACCTGGTTGGTCTTCCAGCATCTCCATTATAGTTAAGGTGCTGTATGACACAAAACTAAAAGCCTCAGATGGTTTGGCTGTGAGAATTACCACAGAATTTTTTTGAAGTTACCAAGTCAGATTATTCAGCCTGGAAAAAAAAACAAAAACAAAAAACAAGAGAGGTTGTGGAGTCTGCTTTTCTAGAGGCTTTCAAACCCCACCTGGACATTTTCCTGTGCAGCCTGCTTTAGGCAAACTAGATGACGTCCAGAGGTCTCTTCCAACCCCTACCATTCTGTGATTCTGTGTCCCTGTGAAGATCCAAGCATCATCACAACATTCAAATACAATAAGTAGTTTAATGAGTTCAAGCAGAACGTTTAAACTGCATAAAAATCAATGTTCTCAAAACTTGCAGTTCTATGAGGGTTGCATATTAAACTATGTCACTCCTGTGCCCTGAGCTAAGTAGAGGAGGTGTGGGAAATAATGCAGTTAAGTATATAAGAATACAAGGTCCTCCTTACAGGCCTTGGTTTCTTTAAACTCTATGGAAGTGCTGTATCAGAATTTTATGATTCAGGTCAGCTTCTACAAATCAAGAGCAACATAGAACAATTTCATAATCTCATGGAAATACATGCATAAATGGCATCTCCTTTACAAGAAGAAACAGCACACCAGAAGAAGTGGATAATCCTGTTGCTTGATTTATACAACCCACTGGATTTCTGCAAATTGAATCCTGGATGTCTTACCCTCCTCATTCAATATGCTGTATCTCAGTTTTGTGAACTAATTTTATGCCTGGGTACATAACCTGGAGGCTTCAGATGCAAGACAGTTCTTAAAGCATTATTTTGGATACATCTGGCTGACTCTTCAATATTCATAAAACACATATAATAGCATTTTTTTCTACACCAACAGAAGCAGGCAGTTTTGATGGAGAGGTATCTGAATGCCAACACCAATGACAGGGGCATAGGATAGTGTCCTTACCAGTACCTGGTACTAGTGTCCTTACAGGTTAACTGGGGAGAGGAAAGATTATGCTGAAAGAGAAAGGAGGGGTAATGGATACTTATTTATAGAATGGAATGGAATGGAATGGAATGGAATGGAATGGAATAGAATAGAATAGAATAGAATAGAATAGAATAGAATAGAATAGAATAGAATAGAATAGAATAGAATAGAATAGAATAGAATAGAATTGAATAGAATACCAGTCCAACCTATCACTCAGCTTTATCCAATCAGCAGCAGACACAATATACTAGAATGAAATAATTGCTTAATAAAGACAATTCTTTAATTACATATGAAATCCTTTCCTACTTCTGGTTTTAAACTAGGGCAGGGTTGAAGGTGAGGCTGGATGAGGCCTTGAGAAGCCATGTCTTAGTTTAGAGGTGTTCCTGCCCATGGCAGGGAGGTTGGAATAGATGATCTCTAAGGTCCCTTTCAACTTAAGCCATTCTATGATTAGGATTCTGTGATTGCTATGAGGATGGTGGGACACTGTAATGGGCTACCAAGAGAAGCTGTGGACACCTCATTTCTGGAAGTATTTAAGACCAGGCTGGATGCAGCTCTGAGCAACCAGGTCTAGTGTGCCCATGGCAGGGGGGGTCGAAGCTAGATGATTTTTAAGGTCCCTTCCAACTCAATCCCATTCTATGATTCGAGGAAATAATTTTCCCATTAATTTCCCTGTCTGTCTAACAGGCTAGAATAACTCTATTGGCTGTGCTGAAGCCATTATATACCTTTAGCTAAACACAGCTTCATGAAACAGCCAACTGACCATTATCTTTGCAAAGAGGACCTACAACTCTGAATGCTTTATAGTCTAAATACAAAATTCTACTATTAGAGGTGGGGCATTATTTCAGGCAGGCAGAACCCTTGCAGCTGAATTGACTAATAATTTTTCTCTAATGCACTGCACTGCAAACCCTACAACAAGGAGTTAAGAGTTCTGAATTCTCAAGATTCTTTCTTCAGTGCTTCAGTAGCCACCTCGAGTATAATTTGCAGGACTACAAAGGTGCTAATAAATATACACTGCTTCCAGAGGCTTAATATCAACTCAAATAGATTGTGTGCATGCACAGCTCTAAATCACCGATTCATTTCTACCCTGAAATCATTAATTCAAGCAGCACATTACAATAATATGTCACATTGGACGACTCACAATATATTCCCATGTAGGTGGATGGAGTGTGCTTTCATTACTCAATATGCTTACCCCCTTGAAAAACAAATGGAAAACAAAGAGCCAGATTGACGTAGGCAGATCAGGGCATGAAGAAGCCTGAGGTTTATTTTATTTAGCAATAAAATAAATTTTGAAAGAAAATACTTATCTAACAACACTCAAATGTTCTTTTTAAAATTCCTTTTTTCCCCCTTTCTCTTCTTTTTTTTTTTTTTTTTTTTTTGCTTTGGGTTTGCATCCGTTGGGGGTTTGGTAGTGGAAGAGGGGGCTGGGGGCATAGCTCCTGTAAGAAGCTTCAAGAAGCTTCCCCAGCTCTAAGTTGGACACACCTTTGGCCAAAGCCAAGCCTGGAGAAGAGAAGGCTTCCAGGAGACCTTACAGTAGCTTTTCAATATCTGAAAGAGGCCTATAGAAAGGCTGGGGAGGGACTATTGACAAGATCTTGTAATGACAGGGTGAGAAGTAATGTGTTTAAACTGGCAAAGGGGAGATTTAAACTGGATGTTAGGAGGAGTTCTTTGCAGTGAGGGTGGTGAGACACTGGCACAGGTTTCCCAGGGAGGTTGTGGCTGCTCCCTTCTTGGAGGTGTTCAGGACCAGGCTGGATGAGGCCTTGAGTGACCTGTTCTAATGGGAGGTGTCCCTGCTTATGGCAGGGGGTTGGAACTAGATTAGCTTTGAGGTCCCTTCCAATCTAAACCATTCTATGATTCTATGACTCTATAAGCCAATCAGTGCCTCTGGGATAAAACACTTAAGAGGGTGAAAACTTGCTTGGTAAGTTCTTTCATTTTGGGAGAAGGGTGGAACATGAAAGTGACTGACCATGAGGTCAGTGAGAAAGGAGGAAGAGAGGCACACCAGAGCAAACATCCCTCTTCAGTCATGGTGAGATGGCAGGCTGAGTTCTTACAACCACTCCTGATCAACAGCAGAGCAAAATTCTCCCTGTAGCCTGTGGAAGACCCCATGATGGAGCACGGGACTCACTCCAAAGAAGTTGGTGACTCTGAGGGAAACCAGTGCTGGAGCAGTCCACTACTGGGAAGATTGCAGCCTACAGAAGCAACTCATGATGGTAGCAGAAGCTCACAGAGAACTGCCTCCTGTGGGAGGAACACCAGGGGATGACTATGAGGAGTTTTCCTCCCTGAGGAGGAAGGAGTGGCAGAAACAATATGGAATGGACTGGGGTTGACTACATCCTCATTCCATGCCCATCTGCGCTGCTGCAGCGGAGGAGGAGGCAGCAGATCTGAGCCTGGGAAGGAAGGGGGACGGAGGAAAGGTGATTAAAGCTTGACAGTGTGCAGTATTTGATGTGCTAAATTTAATAAGAGCTTTCTGTACATGCTGCAGTTCCAAGTGCTAATGCAAGTGCAACAACGTCCCTCAGGACTTGACTCTTAGCTGTCTTCACCAAAAGATACCGCAAAATTCAGAAGTAAGAGCTAATCAGAGAGCATCTTTACTTCTGCAATGTTTTTAAAAGCTATTTAAATGGAACAAAACAGCACATCACCTTTTAGGCTCATGATATTGCATATTTAGAGCCCAGAAAGTAAAGCTGAAATATTCCAGTTCAAGCTAAGGGGTGATCCATGTTCATGATAACAGAGATCAAATAAAAATCAAGATTCTTTTGGAGCAAGAAGGTTTAGGTCTTATATGCTTGAGAGACAGGCAAACTGCCATTAATAAGGCTGATGTAGAGGGATAGATGTTAAAAGCCACAGCAGCACAGCAGACTTCAGTGAAAGCTTAGAAGAGTAAGTCCTAAATCCAGACTGGGATGTGTCATCTGGCAGGCAAGGCTTATCCGGGTGCATGTCCCTCACTAGACATAATTTGAGTTGTTGTTCTTTAAGCAAGAGATCAGCTACAAATATCCCTCACTTTAAAACACAGTCTCTGCTCTGGGAGGCTTCAGATGATGTTCCCCAGTTAGCAGATATCCTAGAAAATTTTCCCAGTGCTGAATATTGAAAAAAACACCTGATAAAAGTAGCAAAGGTTGAAGACACCTGGAAATACATCAGAGGCTTTATGCAGAACTTCTGTAAGGGTGATTGGTATGGGAGGGAACACTGCTGTAAGCCTCTCTGAATTCAGATTGCTTTGAATCAGGACACTTCAATCTACAGATGGATAAGCTATTGTCAGAGCTTTGAATAAAAAAGAGCTGGAGGCTTTCTACCTGAAATGGAATGGAAACACTCACTATCACTGACATAAAGCAAAAGCATAGAAAGTTATAAAATCTCTAAGAAATGTATTGCCATCATCACACCATTCTAGAAAAAGCTCAGATACAAGAGAAGAGCCAGGATAAAAGAGCAGGAAAATCTTTTTTGTCTCTTAATCTGCGTAACTTATGATTGACAATAAATTAATTTTTCTGCCACGACTGATATTAATGTAATATAAAGATGGTTGGATAGGTTTTACTTCCACCTTTTACCCTTTGGTCATTTCAGAGAATCTCTTTACTGTTTGTTTTTTTTTTCCTGAGGATCTATTTCAAACAGCCTAAGTGGAAGAGACTTTGCTCTGCATGGCATCTCTGCCTCCAGCTGCCACCTAGAGTTACTGCTGCCATTTTCTTTGCAGGGAACAACAGGCATTCTTTCTGCCTGAAAAAAACACTGAAAAAAATCCTTCACAGATGGAACTGAGCTTCCAAATCAGCTGCTACCATTTCAAGAGAGGCATCAAAAAACCCCTTGTAATCACTTACCATCTCATTTGGGTTGTTGATAACAAAATATCTGCTTTCTGCCCAATTTCCAGCTTTGACGTCTAGGTCCCAGAGTATAATTCTGATCTCTAACAAAACTGGAAAAACTGCAAGTGAAAATCAACAGATAGAAAAACTTGTTACTTCACTTTGAGTTAAGAATATTCTCTCACTTTCCCACACCATGTATGCAGCAGAATGCTCAGGTCTGGAGACAGATTTTGATGAGACACTGAGATATGTGAAGAGGATAGGTGACCCCACCTGGAGTACTGTGTGCAGTTCTGGAGCCCCCAGCACAAGAAGGACATGGAACTGCTGGAGAGAGTCCAGAGGAGGCCACGAAGATGATCAGAGGGCTGGAGCAGCTCTGCCATGAGGACAGGCTGAGAGAATTGGGGCTTTTCAGCCTGGAGAAGAGAAGGCTGCCAGGAGACCTTATAGTAGCCTTCCAATATCTGAAAGGGGCCTACAGGAGGGCTGGGGAGGGACTATTGACAAGGTCTTGTAATGACAGTACAAGGGGAAATGGGTTCAAACTGGCAGAGGGGAGATTTAAGGGGGATGTTGGGAGAAATTTCTTCACAGTGAGGGTGGTGAGACACTGGCACAGGTTGCCCAGGGAGGTTGTGGCTGCTCCCTCCCTGGAGGTGTTCAAGGCCAGGCTGGGTGAGGTCTTGAGTGACCTGATCTAGTGGGAGGTGTCCCTGCCTATGGCACAAGGGGGTTGGAACTGGATGACCTTTGAGGTCTCTTCCAACCTAAACCATTCTATGATTCTAAAACTGTGCTTGCGTCTCTGGAAAGGTCAGAGCCCTTTAGATTGGTTAGCTCAAGACACAAGTGTAATTGCAAACAAGATGCTGACTTGCACATAAAGGCCAAATGCAACAACCACCAAAGCACTTGTTATGTACCCTCTTCATTCCTGAGGGAGGGAAGGAGAGCAGAGGTGAAGTCATAGTTCCTAATTTTAGAGAAGTGCTTCATTGGAAGGCTGCTGGAAGTGCATCTTATAGTGAAGCTGGACTGAGACATCAGGAATGCAAGAACCAGAGAGAGAATGAAGAAATAGTGAGCTGACTCCATCACTCAGTGAAGGTCACTCTTATGGGAGGTAGAGGTGTGGGTCCTCACACAAAGACCACGAGTCTGAAGTCATCTTGTTCCTGTACCTATTACTCAGCCTTATTAGAGGCCACAACTTCCCCTGTGCTCTTCTTGTTTTATCTGTCCCAACTTTTTACTAGAAGTGCAGCAAAAAGAATATGGGATAGGTCAGTGAAGCTCTTTGCAAGAATCAGGCAAGATCAGATGGCACAGACAGCTGTCTTGCCAAACCTGAACACACTTATGAAGTCAGCATATAATGAAATGATGCTTTGCCATGGTGGGAATTAATAGAATTACCTAACAAATCTGGAATTCCACACAGAATGCATGTCAGTTAAATACTCACATGGACAACTGACATGGTAGGATTGTGCTCTTCAGTTCTGCAGCAAAAATCAGCTCCTGAAAAAGACATGAAACAAGCTGGAAATTACAACACAACCTTTACATTCTTTTAAAATTCACTATAGGCTTTACACTATGTGAATTTAACTGAAGAAATTTTAGTAGGCCAACTATTCATCTCTCTTTGAAAGTCAGAAAGTTTTCTAGGTGTATCATGATGACTGAAACAGACAAAACTTCCCTCTATCAAAGACCTTAAAAATTAATTAATTTTGTTGAAAGATTTATGGCAAGTCAGTGGTTCACAACCAACTTCACTTCACAGCTGAATTATTCCTGTCCTTGCCTATCTGTCTACATAGCTGAAATCCACATAACCAAGCCTTGTGAACACCAGAAAGCTTTTTACAGCTCTATGGCAAAGGCCACTTCAAAAGTGAGTTTTCAATAACCAACATCTCTGCCTGCTCTGACCTGGCACACCTGTGAAAATGAACTTGATTTGTGATGATAACATACATCTGTGATTTGCCTTTCCAGCTTCCTGAGGCCACTTTTTGATTTGTTAACAAAGCTGCAGCCAGATTGCCAAGACCTGCTTACAGAATCATGGAAGCACAGAATGTCAGGAGCTGGAAGGGACCTCGAAAGATTATCCAGTCCAAACCCCCTGCCAGAGCAGGATCATCTGTAGCAGATCACACAGAAATGCATCCAGGCGAGTTTTGAATATCTCCAGAAAAGCAGACTCTACAACACACCCTGGGCAGCCTGTTCCAGTGTTGTGTCACTGAAAAAAATTCATCCTCATGTTTAAATGAAACTTCCTCTGCCTCCGCTTCCACCCATTGCCCCTTGTCCTGGCATTGGGCATCACCCAGCAGAGCCTGGTTCCAACCTCCTGACACTCACCTTTACATCTTTATGACCATTACTGAGGTCACCTCTCAGTCTCCTCCAAGCAGCACAGCCCCAGCTCTCTGTCTCTCCTCATAAGAGAGTCTCTCCTCACAAGAGAGCTGTTCCATTCCCTTCATCATCTTTGTGGCTCGGCGCTGCACTCTCTCAAGCAGTTCCATGTCCCTCTTGAACTGGGGATGACACAATCCAATGCCCAGTCCAACACCCACCCCTACCTGAAGTAATCCAGGATGTCAGCAAACTGGGAGTTCAGGGAGAGTGGCAGAGATAAAAGGTGCTGGAACTGTTGCTCTCTCTAAATAAGACTCCGGAGCTGCATGCAACTGTGAACAACTACAGCTTCTGCCATGAATCTTAGAAAAGCCTTGCTCTGTTTTTAGCAGTGCTGCAAGAAATTGCCTAGCCCACAAAAGAGATAGTGACAGAAATCTCATGCTTAAAGAGATTATAGATGAGGTATTTAACATGCAGAGCACCTGGGATCCAGTTAAATGAGGAATGTAGACTGCAGATGCTCGAGGGGATCTATTAGCAACAATGTCCTGCAGTGAGAGTATTCAGCAAGGTAACAAAATCATTTGTAATAAGAGTATTCCCTAGAAAAAAATAAATCATTAATGTATGCCTGCTGTGCTAGGAGTATTGGAGACTTATGGAGAGACAGCAGTGGTAAGTGGGCTGGAGGAGGAAAACAAGGGGTTCTTTTCACAAGATTGATGGTGTTATTTTATGCCAGCCAGGTACAGAGGGGGAGTAAAACCAATATGTCTAATGACAGCTCACTAGAGAGGTTATTTATGCCGTGCCAAAAGATTTCAGATGCTGAATTTAAGCAGCCACTCACCAAGGAAGTGTGAGGTAAGAACAGTAAGTTGTAAGACTTAAGGCTTAGTTTAGTTTCCAGGCTGGGGGAAAAAAATAAATAAATAAATAAATATATATATATATATAAACAGTGAGATTTAATAGTATATATATTTTTTTATCTTTGAGTTTCTGTCTTAACCAGCATCTGATCATGAATTAAACACTGGAGTTCTGCAGAGGCTTGGCACACAACTTAGAGACTTGGCTATTTTGGAAGGCTCCTACCTCACAGTCCCTACTTTACTGTATATGAACAAGGGTGAGATTCCAGTTTTAGATTCAAAACACGCCCACCATTTCAAATGCTTTTAGCAGACCAAATTTCAAATTTCCTGAGTGTGGGACTCATGAAAATGGATGAGAAGTCCTATCGACACTAAGGAGCACTTAATCAGAACCTAAAAGCAAACTGCATAGATCAGCTCTTTCTCAAGTTATACTCTTCTGACAGGAAGAGTCTGTGTAATCTGTGACTGACTTTCTTCTAGCATAGTCTATTTTTCACTGGCTTACTCTGGGATGCCCTTTGATAACAGAGAGTTAATGGATTTCCTGGCACTTGCAGGCTTTTGAAAATCCTGACTATCTGCTTCACAGAGAATTACTTAAATTTGCTAATGTTTACTGGATGTTTGGGAGTCCTCTGAAGGAAAAGCTTTAGATAAGGTGATGGTATTGTTGTTGTTCTTCATCTTGAAGAGCTTAATTTAGGATTTGCCTTGATGCTGAACAGAACATTCAGTGTATCACTTTTAAGTCTCCAGACTTTGGACAGATTCAATCTTACTTCTTAAGCAAAAGAAGCTTTTTTTTAAAAAAAAAGGTTGGTATTCCTTACTTTTAACCCCCTGATGACACAACAAAGAGTTTGCTTTTTAAGTTCTGAGAAATGAAACACTCCAATTTGAAACCATCTCTCAACAGCGTCCTTTGAAAATGGTCCTGGGCTGGGGACACACACACACAAACCATTATTGATTTATTCCTGAAGCTCAGCATTTACATGAACAGGAAATATACCCCCACAACAGGCTCTTACAAGCAACTACCTACAGTCAGGAAATTGGATGCATTGCTTTACTCTTTTCAATCTGGGATTTAGGAATTTGGATAAAGAGTGATTCTCTTTATGGAAGAATATGAACATTTCTCATTTCCCATTCCTCTTGGGATTTTAGTTTCCTTTTTTTTTTTTTTTTTTTTTTTTTTTTTTTTTTTTTTTTTGGTTCTTCCCCCCAGTGCAGTAATATTGTTGTCTTTCCTGTTAATTCATTCTGTCATGTCAAAATATATTAGCATTCTTTTGAGAACTTATAAACAGAATGAAAAGACAGATGCTTTCAGCATACTCATTAACTACTTCAATAACTCGGGTTCATGCCTCTCTCAGGTTTTGCTTCCTGGAGTACAGTAGGCTAGTCATTGTCTTCTCCCTCCAGCCAATGCATCTGGAAAAGGGAAAATATTCAGGAAAAAAAATATCTAAATGTATCAGGTTTGGGGGGTTGTGTTACTCGGGTTTTGTGTTGGTTTTCTGTTTGTGTTGCTTGGGGTTTGTGTCAGTTTTCTGTTTGTTCTTCCACATTTTCTAAGCCATTTTTGTCTAAGTCTTGCAGACCTTGAAACCCACAGCTCTAACAAATTAATTCTGGCAGTCACATCTGATCATTTTGTAATATTGCTCTGAGGCTTCTGTTGTATTTTGCTTCCTATCTGCCTTCTAGTTATTAGTCATATAACAATACAGTGTCCATTTCTGAGCTACTCAATACAGGTGAGGCACGGACACACTGAAGCAAGCCTGGTGAAGGCTATGAAGATGATTAAGGGACTGAAGCATCCTTGAAGCAAAAAGAAGTTGAAATCTGGGACTGTTTAGCTTGGAGAAGGAGTTCCAGCAGAATTTACTAGTGTATGGATGACAGATTTGTTCTCCATGTAGCTTCACTGTTCCTTGCATCAGGGCTGCTTGTGGCACTTAAAATATAAATGTTTAATGCAGCTCTGAAGTTTCTAAAATAGTATCCTATCAATACCTTCCTCTTTTTATTTTTAATTTGACTGCTCTATGTTTGAGCCACTCTTCTATCCCAAAAAGTTCAAGATTCTGTGTCAGGATACTGTACTGGAAAAAGTAATATAATTTAGCCAGAAAGTAAACTCTGTCACCATGAGACAATGTGTTAAGGAATGCCTGGGAACTGTGTAATGTCCTGAACATCCTACAATAAGAGGCACTGTGGAGACAAATGCAACTGAGAAGGAAAAGGTAAAGAAAAAACTATATAGAAGGGAGAGGAAGAAGAATAGGAAAGGGAAAATGGAGAGCAAAAATGGAGAGGATGTGGAAGCAGAGGGGGAAGGGAAGGGAAGGGAAGGGAAGGGAAGGGAAGGGAGAAGGGAAGCGAGAAGGGAAGGGAGAAGGGAAAGGACAACAAATTGCTAAATCTTTCCTTTTCTGTCTTAGAGCTTCACTTCTCTAGAGCAAAGGTAACTGTCTTCCAGATAGCTATACATATATCTTGTTACATTCTAGATGAAAACCTGTAGACTTAAGTGCCTTCTTTTGCATGACACATTTAGCAGCCCACTTGTTTACAGCTGCATTTGCAATCATATTTCTAAAGACCATGTTTTTCTTCTGTAATCTGAATGCATGTTCAGGGACTTAATGGGAATTCTGTTCATAAGCAACTGCAGACTTCAGTCCCTTGTGATAAAGTTGGAATGCAGCTATCAAAGCAATTACAACGTTATACTTAATTCTGGGTTGCATTGTACTGTGTAAGGCATAAACCAGACGGCCAAATAATGGCTGTTTCAGAACCCTTCCTAGTTATCTGCTATTCTGTTTCCTTCTGCTCTTGGTTTAATATTTTCATCCTGCGGACCAGAAAGTTGTCCGTTAATATGCCTAAGTAAGTAAGTACATTGTAAGAGTTCTAAAACAAATGACAATTCTACATGGAACATTCTGCAAAGAACATTGTTTATTACAGTTTCAAAACTGCACCACGGCTACCACTGGAGAAGCAAGAAATAAGAAGGAAAGTGCAAAGCACTAGGAACAAGAAAAGAGAATTGAAAACAGCTGTGGAACAAATACTGTCTCCACAAATAATATTTTTAATGTCATCTTCCAGTTCTTTTATGTATAGCACTATCTGCTCGAGGCAGTGCAGAAGGGTGCAAATGAATATATCCTCCGCACGCCAGCTGTTGCTCTACAGTCAGATATTCTATTTTATGTCAGGCAATAGGTTTATAAGAAACCTCTACACATTGTTTTGGAATAGGTGGCTCAATGGGACTCCATTGCCAGGAGCAGCAAGATTCAGTGTGCCATCTCAGATTACAATCACCAACTCACATAGTCGAAGCAGGAATTAAACCCGCAGTTAGGAACATCAGGATGCTGAGGCAATAATCCCACCCCAATGAATCCACCCTGCTGATTCTTCTTAAGCAAAATGGAATGGGTAGACATACATTAAACTGTCTGGAAAGTGGTAACCTGTGAGGTCCACCGACCACACTTTATTTGGAGGGGTGGGCACCTTGGTGAGAAAGTTGATTAATGAGGAGATAGCTCAAAAGCCTCAGAGAAATGTTCTGTGGAAAGAGACAGCCCTGCTGTGCAATATTGTTATATTTCAACCATGCCCTGCTGGGATAGCAAATAAAGTGAGAGAAGGTACAGCTATCAAATTTTACCATATGACTACGATGCAGCAAGAGAATTGGACTTCTTGTAGTGATGACACTCAGCTTTAAGTGTACCAACATCACCAGAAGGGGGAAAGGCTGCTGAAGAGTGAAACGTGACATAGGTTTTTCACATAGTTTTCAATATGGCTACCAAATCATAGAATCATAGAATGGTTTAGGCTGGAAGAGACCTCAAAGGTCATCCAGTTCCAACCCCCCTCCATAGGCAGCCACACCTCCCACTAGATCAGGTCATTCAAGGCCTCATCCAGCCTGGCCTTGAACCCCTCCAGGGAGGGAGCAGCCACAACCTCCCTGGGCAACCTGTGCCAGTGTCTCACCACCCTCACTGGAAAGAACTTCCTCCTAATATCACGTTTAAATCTCCCCTCTGCCAGTTTGAACCCATTACCTCTTGTCCTGTCATTCACAAGGTCTTGTAATGACAGGACAAGGAGAAACGGGTTTAAACTGGCAGAGGGGAGATTTAAATGGGATGTTAGGAGGAAGTTGTTTGCAGTGAGGGTGGTAAGACACTGGCACGGGTTGCCCAGGGAAGTTGTGGCTGCTCCCTCCCTGGAGGTGTTCAAGGCCAGGCTGGAAGAGGCCTTGAGCGACTTGATCTAGTGGGACGTGGCAGGGGGTTGGAACTGGATGACCTTTGAGGTCCTTTCCAATCTAAACCATTCTATGATTCTATCTATTTATTCCTGTGAACATTCTCTTCCTTGTGTCTTGTGAGTTGGTAGCTTGTTTTTAAAGGGAACCTCTGCTCTTGTACAGAAATAAAATAAGATTGTGGTTTGTTACTGAGTTGACACTCAGTGGAAATTCAACAGGGACACTGCTGAACCTTTTACTGCCCCCTTGCTCTGCTCAGCTATAGAGCTGGGCAACTTGAGAGCTTTGGATACAAGAACTCTAGACAGCAAGTCATCACAGATTGAAGAGTTATGGTGTTGTCTTCATGACTACAGCTCCTCACAACTCTAGAAATTTCAGTATATACAATATGAGTTTTAGGAGAAGATTCGGCTGTGCACACAGGTCCTGCTTTCCTACCATCCATTCTGATGTGCAGGTGAGAAGGTGAAACGTAATGGATTTTCTACAGGAAACAAATATTAAATTGTGGGAAGTGTCTTTCCTCCTCATTCAGCAACGTGAACTGTACTAGTACCCCAGAGAGTTAAAATACTCATCTAAAACTTGAGGTGGTTCCGTTTCCACTTATGAGAATCAAGAAATACTTCTTTTCCTTGAGAAGCATAACTCTGATACTGTTCATAGTGGTAAAATAGCTGTTCTGTTCATCCCAGAAGATATCTGAGGGATCATAATAAATGTCACTCTATGTACTATATTAGCTTATTTTTGTGATAGCATTTGCCAAAGTCTACTCCCCATTCCATCAAGGTTAGCTCACGTGCAGCTAATTATACATTTTAATTAAGTTAAATTTTTAACTGTGTCATCCATCAGTTCTGAGAAATTTAATTTTCTGTAACAATGGCTTTAGGAAACTGGTACCATCCACAGAATAGCCATTAGCATATGTAAATGGGAAAACATGGAAAAGAAGATGAGACCTGTCTGTGGACTCTGAAATTATCAATCTCCAAGACAAGATAAAAGAACATCTTCCCTGTGGGAGACAATGACTTACTTCCTCATGATAGTTATTTAATGTCAGTGTACTTTATTCAGATAATAAATATGAGGAGTTCCCTTGAGCCTGATTGCTTGTTTAATGTGTTCACAGGTATAATTATAAAGAGGATGAAAAGCCAAGCTAGGGTGTAAGGAAGCAAACTAACTCTACCACCCACCAGCTCTCCCTGTGTTGTTTGCTGATCACCCAGGCAACTGGCAATGTGTCTGATTTTTTCCCTTAAAGGCTCTATTATGACGTATTTGTGAACTTTATTTCTTTAACAAAATAGTTTTTTGTGTGGGGGAGGGAAGGAGGAATCACTAAATTGTTCCTAATAGAAGATGTTTTTAGTACATAGCAATAACCCCTAATTTGGAAAACTAAAAGGACATATAAAAGACTGACTCTGCAGGACAATTAGCTACAAGTTAGATGACCACCACTGCCTTCAGCAGATTTCAAGTAGGATTGACTCTGCTTGGAGATAAGAATGCAATAATCCTACCATCTCAATTTTGCAAGCCACATAGTACCAGATGGTGAAGACATACAAAAAAATGTGAGACGCTAACATCGCCAATAGCTCCTTAATTTCCAGGTATTTATATTCAGCTAGAGATTCAAAATGTTACAAGTCTGGCTCACCATCCACACACTCTGAAAGTCAGGACAAATCTAGTGCATCACTTAAGTTCTGTTAAGCCATCCACCTGTAACTTTAACAATACACAAGCCTCATGCTGACTTCTCCTGCAGGAATTACTCTCCTGCTACACTCCTTCCCTTTCTGCACTATCAGGTTACACAGGTACACATCAAACATGCAAAAAAAGGGTTTGGGAAACTGAGGAAGAGGAAAACTAGTGAATGGCACACGAAAATCAACCTGAAAGCTGTAGATAGAGTATCCTTTTCCCAACTTCTCTCTTTTTTTGGGAAACATGCATGAAGTGGAGGAGTGACAATTGACAAGCAAGCTATTTGCTTACCACTTCCTAGTGAAAACTGGACAAACTGACACAAATGTTTTGATGTAATGGCCTCCTGTTTTCCTGGTGAGTCAGGATGTTAGTACACAGCCAAAGTACTCTGTCTCCCCTAGAAAAGAGTTACCACTCACCCAGCTTTCTTACATGGAATTCAGGGCCAAACACTTCTTAAACATTTTATTGTACAGGGGCTCGTTGGGATAGAGCTGATTTCCTTCACAGCAGCCCATGTGGTGCTCTGGTTTGGATTTGTGACCAAAAGAGCACTGTTAACATAGCAATTTTTTGGCTGTTGATCAGTAGTGCTTGCACAGTGTTAAGGCTTTCTCTCCAACTAATCCCCCACAAATGCCAGTTGGCTGAGAGTAGGCAGGAGGCTGGGAATGGACACACCTACAGCAGCTGACCCCAGCTGACTGAAGAATACTTGCAATGTCACGTTCAGCAGTAAAATTTGTGGGGGTGGGTTTCCAATGTAGCCTTTATTGAGAGACTGTCTAGGCATTAGTCAGCTGGTGGTGAGTAATTGCTTTTGCATCACTTTTTTTTTCCCCCCTCCCCTTGGCTTAATAAACAGTTTTCTCACGCTCTTCTGATGCTTTCCCCCATCCCACTGGGGGAGGACCAAGTGAGCAAGTGGGTGAGGGCTTAGCTGCCAGCTGGTGTCAACTACCACACTTAGCTAAAAGCCTTCTGTAGGTCTAACATCCCTCCTTGATTCTTCAGGATTCTCAGCCTCAGAGGGAGTCACAAAGAAGTCATCAGGGACAACAGATTTGGGAATCCTAGTCTCCTAAGCAGCCTGTCAGGCAAAGAACCAGATCATTGCTGCACTGAAATTTCACAGGAATTTAGGTATTTTTCATCAGGACAAACTGCTTTGTTGGAAGCTTTGCCAACTTGTTCTAATTTGGACTACATTTTTCTTGTGCCATGCATTCACAGACCTCCTGGCAAGAAAAGTAAGGAGCTGAAAACAGGCACAGTTGAGGATCTAATGACAACATAATTACAATCCTGTCCATCTGGGTATTGTGGGGAGCCTTAGAATGAATACAGCATAGTTATCTATACTTCAGTGGAACTTTCTGTCATTCCCTCAGAACATTTCATCTGGTCTTTGGGACAACAAAGTCTTGAGCCCACTGCCATCCCATCCACACCACATATGAAGGAGCACACATTGCTTCCTTCAGTAAGGAAGCAACCAGCAGTGTGCTCTTATGGCCAGGATAACCAATGCCATTCTGGGGTGTATTAGAAGGGCTGTGGCTAGTAGGGCAAGAGAGGTTCTCCTCCCTCTCCTTCTGCCCTGGTGAGACCACACCTGGAATATTGCATCCAGTTCTGAGCCCCCCAGTTCAAGAGGGACATAGCACTGCTTCAGAGTCAAGTGCAGAGCCACAAAGATGGTTAAGTGATGTCAGATGACAGGACAAGGGGCAATGGGTGGAAATTGAGTCATAGGAAGTTTCATTTAAACATGAGGAGGATTTTTTTCCCTGTGAGGGTGACAGAACACTGGAACAGGCTGCCCAGGGTGGGTTGCAGAGTCTCCTTTACTGGAGATATTCAAAACTCGCCTGGATGCATTTCTGTGTGATCTGCTACAGATGATCCTGCTCTGGCAGGGGGTTTGGACTGGATAAGCTTTCGAGGTCCCTTCCAGCTCCTGACATTTTGTGATTCTATGATTCTGTAAGCAGGTCCACTCATTTGCTGAGCTTTGTGTTAGAATCCTTCATCAACACACTGTTCTTCATCAGTGCTGGAAGCAAACAACCACTTACTCTGTCTGTTTGAGCTCATGGTGGAAAGAAAAGATGATCAGGAAAACATGTACCCTGGAGCAACATTCTGCATTTGACTTGGTGTGGAAAACAAGCTGGCTTCAAAGCTATCATTATTGTCTAAAGATCATCATTAAAGCTGGTTTTCAAATTGCATCCTTCACAAGAAGCTACTTGTGCTCCAAATCCTTACAGCATTCTTCATGCTTTCCGCATTTCTACTTAGTCCTCTTAAGAAAGAGCTTTCAAGATACATGAAAAGCTGTCACAGAACTTTGATTGTTTCTTTAAGGTCCCCAACTAGTTCAATACTGACATTTAAGTAAAAGAATGCTATAATATGTAAGGAACACCTACGAAGTATCCAGGCTTTAATAAACATCATCTCAAATCATAGCAATTCAGAATGTTCAATTTTTGCTTTCTAGGAAAACAAAATCACTATATGCAGTGGCTTTCATGTTCAGCAATTCCTTTTACCTAGATCTAGTTCAGAAAGACACAAAATTAGAGCTACATCTATTAATATAATAAAAGAGGTCTTGTCTGACTTACTTCTGAAAGGTTATCTTCTAGTCTTCAAGATTGTTTGAATTTTTCCAGTTTTGAAATGATTTGCTTTATTCCATAATTGCTTATGCTGAAATAAGCTAAATACCAAAGTGTGTGTGTGAGACATGTAGATACTATCCCATGCTTGTGGCAGCTCTTGCCTGAGGATTCTTCCAGGAGATGCTGTCTATAAGAGGAAGAATTAGGGGTAGATAATTGGGAGACTTGGGCATCTCCCCTACAAAGACAGACTGAGAGACCTGGGGCTGTATAGTTTGGAGAAGACTGAGAGGGGATCGGATCAATGTCTATAAGTATCTGAGGGGTGGGTGTCAAGTGGATGAGGACAATCTCTTTCTGGTGGTCAGCAGCAATAAGACAAGGAACAATGAATACAAACTTGAACATGGAAGGTTTCACCTCAACATGAGAAGAAATTTCTTTACAGTGAGGGTGACGGAGCCCTGGAACAGGCTGCCAAGAGGGGTTGTGGAGTCTTCTTCTCTGAAGACTGTCAAAAACCACCTGGATTCCCGTGTGGACTACCCTAGTGGATCCTGGTTTTGGCAGGGGGGTTGGAATCTATGATCTTTGGAGGTCCCTTCCAACCTCTAACATTTTGTGACTCTGTGACTCTAACGATTTCATGGCAGGATGCTGCTGCAAGACTTACATGAATTGGAAAGTTTGTAATCAAAGTGGCTGTTCTTACACATCTGCAGAATTTGGGCTTAAAGCACTCTACTTCAGTAGTTTGAAAATACTTCTAGAGACAACTAAGTTTTCCAACTAAAGAGTTGTCTTATTTTATGCATTTTTACAGAGGAATATACACAAGAGACAAACATTGTAGGAGGAGGAAAACCCTACTCTGCCAGTAATAAAAATGTAGCTTTTATTACATGATCATACTGCTGTGGGCAACGGCACACATTCAGTTGTTTGATTTCTACTGTTCTGGTTTGGTTTTGTGGAGTCTATGTTTGGAAAACTCATTTTAGCAGAGCTTTCAGAAAACAAGCAGACGTTTTTATTTTCTGGTGTAAATGAGACTCAGCGGCTTACACACAGCTATCTCATCCAAGGGGAGCTTAAATGGCTTTAAAGTTTATTCAGTAAGCTTTTGGGCAACTCTTTTTACTGAAAACTGCCTCTAGGACTACCACTGGCATAACCACAAACATGCACTCACACAGACATGCAGGCAGCCCTCTCAGTCCTGTGGAGCTGCAGTGTGGGACATCGTCAGTCACATCCAGAGTGCCAAACGGTTGTGCTTCAGAATGTAAGGTTAATGCAAAGCCAAGGTCGGAGAGAGCACAGGTCTGTACTGAACTGCTGACACAACACTGTTCCCAAGCAGCTGGGAAACGTTTCTCTAAATAGTTTTGATGATTCCTATTAATCACTTGACTCCTCTAGAGTCTGTGGGTCACACTTACAAACCTATGTGAGAAGGTAAAGCAGTGTATGCCTTCTGCTTGTATTAGTGAGCTAGAAAACCTATAATATTAGTGAAAATCTATCAAACCTACCTTAAATAAACTGATTTATGATCAGTTTACTTAAAAACAAGCACTTTGAAGGCATATCCTAGTACTTCATCTTCATTTACTCAAGATATGCCCAGACAGTTGTTGTTATTCTGCAAGCCTTAAGAAGGATCAATCAAATTTATAAATGTTGTTGAGAATAATAACTACTATTGCACTACAAGTTCATTAATCAATGGTTTGCTTATTATTTACTTATTTTAATGTATACAATGCATTGAGCTCACAATAAACTCTAAGTATTTTCTTCTGTTCACTGAAAGATGTGAATTTTGCCATGATATCCGAGAAAAAAACCTGACAAACAACACAAAGTCTCATACAGGAAGCTTGATTATTGTATCTACACCTAGCAATATGTCAACCACTAATATGCCTTATTATAGAATCCTAGAATTGTCAGGGTTGGAAGGCACCTCAAGGATCATCTAGTTCCAACCCCCATGCCATGGGCAGGGACAATTTCCACTAGATCAAGTTCCTCAGAGCCACATCCAGCCTGGCCTTAAAATTTTCCAGGGGTGAGGCTTCCACCACCTCCCTGTTCCAGTGCCTCACTACCCTCACAGAGAAGAACTTCTCAACATCCAATCTCAGTCTACCAACTCTTAGTTTTGCTCCATTCTCCCTAGTCCCATCACTACCTGACACCCTAAAAAGTCCCTCACCAGCTTTCTTGTAGCCCACTTCAGATACTGGAAGGCCACAATAAGGTCTCTTTGGAGACAGACAACACCTCATTACCTAAACTTTATTTTTATTTAGATAAGCATCCACATGGAAAAGCAGTACAAATATTTACTCTACAGAGAATAGCTCCAGAATGAAATTACAGCCACAAGAAAGGGCCTTCAGATTGGCAGATTTAATATTTTGATTCCAGTGGACAATGCAACTGCAGTCTTCAATCTGAAGACTTAAAATCATACTTAGATGATAAACTGCTTCAGACCAGCATTGGAGGGAGGCCCAGAGAACTAAAGATGACATTTAATGTGAGAAGGAAAAAAAAAAAATAGAAGGAATATTTGGTAGGTTTAACTGTTTTCCAGTTGGTACACTAAATGTTAGTCAAAGGTCTGCAATACTGAAAATAATCTTGAGCTTTTCTAGGCAGACAGGACATAGGAAAGCAGTGGATAATTTACTGAGCTGGACAGAAACCAAGTTGTTTTATGATTCCCTCAAAATTGAGGGAGATGTTTTAAGGAATTTGGCAGTTCCTTCCTCTGCTTGCTTCCCCCCCCCACCCCCAGCAAGCTTATTCTGCTCATTACCACGTCTACATATTTAAGTGCCTGAGTACACACATACACACTAAGGAGATTAGATCACCCAAACAAGATGAGAAATCCCAGATGCAAGCCATGGATGTTCTCCATTTATACATAAAAGACAACCCCTTAGGGAATCTAACCACTCTTCAATTGCAAAGCATTTAATGGTGCAGAGAGGATGTGGATCTTGATCCTGCAAGCACTTAAACATGTGCTGCAGTGTAAGCTGTTAAATAGTCCAGAGAAGTCAAGTGTGTAAAGCTAAGTACATAATTTAGTTGCAAATTGAAGGTCTTAAAACACTGCAGAATATACTGCTGTTAAAAATTCCAGGATATTTTTTTTTCCCCCTAGCCACATCACACAAAGCAAGGAGAGATAATCACAGCTTGAAAATCTTTTAACAGAACTCTTGTAAAACCAAAGATTACACTCCGAAGGCACAACTGTCATAACCTTTATGTTCACAGATGCCAAAAAGATGCTGGTGGTCTAGGGATTACCTTCAAATACACAATGCTAAGGCTCCACTCAAACAGCAGGACAGCTGTTCTTGGCTTAGCAGCAAGTCTGGAAATGGAGAGGTAAAAGCACCTCGAAGAGTCACGGATCTACAGAAAGGGAATTTCTAGTTTTACAAATCAACAAATGCAACATCTCTAGCTTAAATCGGCAGCTTCAAAGAGCAAAGGTGAAATAAGGTCTGACTGATTACATTGCCTTTGAAGAGGGCTTAGAGACTGAATGTTTTAACTTCAGTAAACCTGCTGTTGATGGGTTGTCGAGTTCATAATGACCCTTCATCCTGAAAATACAGATGAGCTGGCTTCTACATATGCAGGGGTACTCCAAAAAGAGAAGCCAAGAAGGTTATCGAGGACTGAATGGGAAAGAAATGCTACAGAGGGTATCTCTTGCTTACAAATCTGGGTTTCGTTCTCAAGATCATCCTTACAAGAAAAATAATAATATTTTTGCCTCCCCTACAATATCTTTCTTCTTCTTGACAGTCCTTTTTCCTATGAACAAGCCTGTATTACTGCAGACAAGCACCAGTAGGTTTAAAACACCCTGCTCCCTTTGTACTATATGTAAGCTGAGAGCAGTCTAAATACAGCAGAATGAAAGAAAATAAATGTTTCATTGTATTGCTCACTTTCACTTCTACATATCTTCATTTCTGAGCAAAACTCACTTCAGGTGAGTAATCAAACCTATCCCTTTTCTTTTTTCTCCCCAGCAGCTAAAGAACAGCATTGACCAGGATAAGTACTCTTTTAATTTGAATGCAGAGGGCATCAGCTTGGAACAGCCCTGGTGGGACACAGTAGATGTGTTTGAGATAAATGTTACTCATCACTCTCTACCTGAAGCTTTAAACTGTGGCATTTTCCATATTCACACGGGACTCACCACATTTCAGGGCAGGTTACAAAAGAAGTATTTAACAAGTGGCTGAAGCGTGTTGAAGATCTGCAAGTTTTTTTATGCAGTGGTTTTCATAGCTATTGTATTGATTTGGTATCTGTGGACCCTGTTTAGAATGCATGACAGCAGATCCTGCAGAAGCATTATGTGGTGGTTTGGCAGTTAGCTGCACCCTCACACTGTGAAATAACCCAGGCTAAGACTCAGTCGGCTGGAAGTCGATAAATGAAGCTTTATATGTACAACTATACACAATATACAAGCAAATATTTACACTGTATAACAGATATTTACAGATATATACAGTGAAAAAGGTAATAAACACCACACCTCTCCCATAGATCAAAATCCCTAAGAGGGGTCACCAACCACCCCTACCACCTTCCCCCCCTTCCTCAATCTTATCTCACCATCTGCTAATGCAGCAGATAGGTGAAGATAGAGCAGTCGGGGTTAGCAGTAGGAAAAGAAGTTAGTAGAATTATTCAGAATCAGCTACAAAAAACAGGGAGAAAGGAGCCATGCAAGAAGCCAGCCATAGCCCAGAGAGATCTGAAGCAGTCTGACTTACCTATATTTGGGTTAGAACTCTTAAAACATACTTTTTTTTTTCCTTCTCAGTAAAGCTCTGAGGGAAGTAGCGTTGTCAGTGCTTTCCTCTCAGCCTATAGTCTTAATTTCTCATTCAAATCCTCCAATTAGTTCAAACCAGCACACATTACATGAAGTGGGAACCTAAAATCACACAGGTGGGACTGAAAATAAACACCACTTAAATCCCAAATCTTCCCCCTCTAGTTACTGGAACTGTATTAAATCATATAAGTCCAGTTAATAAATTCTACCAGCACAAAACGATGTAGCTCAGTGCTGCCCTGCCAGTGTAACTGGGACTATTAGAACACACAACCTTTTCCCTGCATTTTAACCTTTCTCTCCCAATTTGCATTCAGATACTGCTGCAGGAAACCGGTATAATTTGTATCTGCTTTTTACAGGGTTTGTTTGGTTGCTTTTGTTTTGTTTTGTTGTTTTTTTTTTTTCTGATATTTTTTATGTTGGTTTAATCTGCCAGTTTCGGCAACAAGCTGCTGAAAGAATTCTCCAAGAGCACAGGTAGCCTCTGGATGATACAGCAAAGGAGTTGCAAACTGAATGGTACCACAACCAACAGCCTTAACAGAAGATTCTTTTTTTAAAAAAAAGATATATTTATTTGGTTTTCCTACCTCAGACTCCCAACGAAGAACACTTAGAATACCAATAGTAGGATACTCTACTACTGACAGTAACACGGTACTTGTCTAGCTCCTTAAGCACAGCAGCTGGAAGCTTTTCTAGCTGATGGATCTCACTTAATCAAAAACTGCCATACAGCAGGAAATGGGACTGTGTTTTACCAGCACTAAGCTTTCTACTGCTGACAGCAAAGGCAAAGACATTCATGGCTTTGTTCTGGTCACCTTTCAAAGCCTTCGGGTATGTGTCAAAGCCACATTTCTCCATCTTCTTGCTGACATGTCTTCTGAACATTTTCAAGTTGGAAGAAGTGTTGTGTGATACTAAGTAGATGAGGACTTGGTGTTAGTAATCATGTCAAGGACATCCATGCTGCGAAATAAAGTATTGTAATTCTTGCAATGGCACTCAGTATCTTTGTCTGGTTTATATCTACACATGGATATTGTTTAACACAGCTACTTATTTAACAATTAGTTTTACTTAACTATGACTTTGCTATTTTTAGATAGAAACCCAGAGGGGTTTATATCCTTATAATACAAGAGAGATGTGGACAGGCTGGAAAGTGTCCAGAGAAGGGCTATGAGAATGACCAGAGGACTGGCAGACCTGCCATGTGAGGAAAGGCTGAGAGAACTGGGTTCATTCAGCCATTAGAAGAGAAGGCTTAGAGGAGACCTTGTTGCTACAGACCAGTACCACAAAGGGTGGCTACCAGGGGGATGGAGACTCCATTTTTACAAGAAAAGACAAGGGGTAATGGGTAGAAGTTACTCTTGGGAAGGTTCTGATCTAACTCCATAAGACAAATTTCCCCCTGAGAACAGTCAGATATTGGAATTATCTTGCAAGGGAAGCAGTGGATTCCCCTACATCAGATAGCTTGGCACCGTGCTGGGCTGTCTTGTTTAAATTACAATATCACCCAGAAAGGTTGGACCAGATGATACTTGGGGTCACTTCCAACCTGGCATTCTGTGATTCTGTGTGATTCAGTGACTATTTGGTGCACAATTAGAATAACACCTATGAAATCAGATCAAGGATAGTACCTCCTTTACTGCAGAGTAGGTTGGAATAATGAGTTTTTGCTTAAGTGATGTAGAGAATTTCACTCTTAAGTTGCCCACTTCCATCTTTTCTCACACTGAAAACAATATCTCACCCTTTGTCAGGACCACAAATATAAACATAGCAACTCTGGAGGGAGGCAGCCTCGATACAGAAAGGGTGCATTTTCAACTGGAAGAAGTAAGAGATTATGTTATAATTATGGGGTCTGGGGAAGGATTAAGATAGAGACAATGGTCTTGATGATCTCCTTGGGTCCTTTCCAGCCCCTAATATCCTGTGCCTTGCTCTGGAGGGGGGGTTGGACTCGATGATCTCCTTGGGTGCCTTCCAACCCCTAATGTTCTGTCCTGTGAAATGTCTAGAGATAGTCTGTGTTGAAGAGGCAACTTAGGGGAAAGCCTGTACACTACTCTTGTTCTAGCTAGAGAAAAACTTGTTGTTTTGTTGTTTGGTTTGTTTGTTTGAAGTGGTGCTATCTTAGTCCAAATTTTATTGTCCAAGTTATTATTTTATTCATCCCTGACCACTGAAACAAAAACTTGTATGATAAAGAAAGATGCCACAAGGCTTTGTTCTGACTTCACTGCCTGGCGACTGAACAGTCCTCATGTCCTTGGACACAAACATGAGAGATCTGGATGTTAGTATGAAGTTCAGTCTTGGACAAAGCCTAAGCAAAGACTTTTACCTCTCCCAGGGGCACTGAAACAAGACATAGGACCTGGAAAAATTGAACCCAACTGCATTGGTTTGATTGGGAGTTTGGTTGATAGCTTGGCTTTATTCTTCTTTTTCTCTCATCAGAGGCCCATAACTGATCTGACTCAGAAATATTAACTCTAAACTTTCAGGCTGACCCTCACTTAGCTGAGTTTGGCTTACAAGTTCTCTCCTTTTCCTCCCTGTAATACTTCTTAGTGTTATCTGTGCAGGCATCTCCTCCCATGGAATCTAGGATCACAGCTGGCACTGTAGCTGCATCATGTTTAACATTTCTTGAAATGAATAGCAGTGTAACTAATTTAGCACTGAGATTTTAATTCCGGTGTACTACTGAAATAACTTTGCAGTGGATTTTCACATCACTTGATTTTTCAGCAATCCAGCTGGCTGCACTACCTTGCATGATTTTCCAAGATGTTTTCTGAACGTTTTGTTTAGTATTACCTCAAAATGAGGCCTGTGCTGCATTCCTGTGTCAGCAGATTTCTGTCAGATTGAGTCGTGCACTGTTCTTTTAAGCATTTTAAAAATCAGTGGTGTTAACCTAAGAATTCAGATGGACATATTGTCAGAAAAGGAAGTTTACAGGGCACCAGACTGAGATTGCTCTTCCAGTTTCTTCAAACTGCAGATGATAAGAAACATTTTAACAATTTGCTGTGCCAAGAAAGTGCTCTCTGTAGTGAGATATCTTGCTCCTATCAAAAAAACCCCAACACACTTTTATCTGAGGAGCAGACAAAAATATATATATTTATCTGAAGACTAGACAGGAAACATATTTTCCATTAGTGTGAGGCAGGGGGAATCTGTTTTCCTCTAAATACTTGTTTAAAGCCTCAACAAAGACCAGTGGAAAATGGGGAGAGAAGAAAAAAAATGCATCTACTTCTCTCTGCAAGGACATTTCTCAATTTTTCTTATATAGAGACATCCAAGAAAACAGAAATTCTGGATTACATCTTCAGCAAAAATCAGTGCAACTCCACCCAGCTAAAGCTAATTGATGAGTTGTGCTTCTTTTTCCTCTAAATACTTGTTTAAAGCCTCAACAAAGACCAGTGGAAAATTGGGAGACAAAAAAAAAAATTGCATCTACTTCTCTCTGCAAGGACATTTCTCAGTTTTTCTTATATAGAGACACCCACACACAAACCCATGGGAGACAGCAGGAGAAGAAGTGACTGTTGAGAATTGTATCACATGCAACTGATCTATGTAATTACATGTTCAGTATGGGTAAAACAAAGATTACTCCATTAATATTCTACTAGCCAAGAGACTTCTCAGACTACGAAATATTTTGGCACACTCTGAGTAAATACAGCTTATAGACCTTTGGGTTAGGTTTCAAGACATTATGTAATGAAGAGCATAAAAATACTAGAGAACTATAGAAGAGCAAGGGGATCATCCGAAGACAAGTGAAGTTAATGGAAAGCCAACCACTGACTTTATTTGGCTCTTAATAACCCCTGGAGATGGATATCCTACGATTTATATTCAACTTCAAACTGCTTACACATGCCAAATTGCATTAGATTTTTATACTGAAGTTCTTTACTACATAAGTCAAAGACAGTATATACAAAGGGTCAAAAACAAAAGAGAATAAGGAGCTAAAACATCTAAAGATATCATTAATTTCAAGAGCTAAACACACTGTCAATGCTGCGTACATTTACAAGGCAGTTTAAAAAATACCCTCTACAAATTCTAAAAGCATTTTGAGAAACAAATGCCACTCAAAAACCATGTAGTTTTCAGGGGGGGAAAAAAGCCACCAGCCACCAGAATAAACACGAGGAAATGTAACCTTTTGTAACGCTGCAGTGTTAGCCATGGAGTGACTGAAATAAATAAATCCATATAACCATTACTCTGTTTCTATTTATTTGGTGTCAGAGATAAGGATGGAGGATAGGAGCAAATAGCTCATTCTGATCTGGAACTGGCAATGCGTCCTAATGTATCTTCCTATGGTTTCATGGTATTTCAGGACATTAGTTTCAGAGCTGTTACACCACATTTTTAAATCAAATGAACGTTAGCTAAGTTAAAACTCAATACAACCCGCAATGTGAAGTGAAGGTTGGAATTTGGCTTTAAGGACAGAGCATATTGGATTAGACAAAGATGGTTAACAACTTATGGTTTGAGAGAAAAAAAACGCCAATAAGTGAATTCAGCATTCACATACATGAACTGTCACAATTGAAAAGAAATTCTTTTTACAAACAGAAAGAACTCGAAATATTAAAGGGCAAGTGCAAGAGAACTCATCCCTCTCTGGTGTTTTTGGATCCGTCCAGAGCTGTGGGCTATCTCTCAGCCATCTGCCCCTTACAGGAGAAAGTGTTATCTGCTGAAGGCAACTCTTTCCAAACATTCAGCACTTGGTATTACTGTAATGACCCTTTGAAGCTTTGCAGGGAATTTTTTCCCAGCTTCCAAGTTCTGCTCACAGCTTTATTTGGAGTTATCATCCATGCTCTGTCTCTGTGCAGATAGCAAATAGAGCAACATAGGTTTAAAGGACTTATTCAGAGTTACCTTGTCTACAGGCTTAAAAGTACAGCACGGAGGACTCGTTTAAGAAAGACTTTTATTCGTACTCGTAGCTTGAAAGAAAAGGTCTATAATACATCAGATACGCTGGGCACTTTTGGCTTAAACTTCATCATTTTCTCCTCTAATTTTTTTTTACCCTTAGTTTACAAAATATCACCAAGGATCTCCAAGTGTCAGAGGAGTGCATGGTGCAACCATCCACCCAGTTGCTGCCCTCAGCTCTCACCCCCTGCATCTCCTCTGCCGTGCTGGTGCATTCACACTAATTACTTGTTATTCCCAGTAGCCTACCACAGGCACTGCCTTTGTTCTGGGTGATCTCCTTATTTACCTTTGAGTGTAGGGCTGGGATACAACTACAAAGAACACTGGTGGCTTTGTCTGAAGCCAAACGCTTTGAAAACTCACAGGTGGTTTCTCATTTCCAGTTCACACTATTTGGCAAACTCTGCTCATTGTTCTTCCCGTCTTGGTTACTTAAAATACTTGAGGCCATTACTCTTTTATCTTCAATCAGCCTGCTGTCCATTTGCCTGCTGCCCACTCTGGACTGTCCTCCCAAATGCAATTTCAGATAACATCATCTTGTTAAACCCTGCCTAAGACGTGTATTTCATATATATTAAGTTCTTGATCTGAAGTGGACTTTTATAGAGATCACACCAACATGTTGGCAACAGAAGTCACAGATGAAGTTGCTATCTTGGTTGTATTTATGAGATTTCCCTTTTTTTCTTTCCCCACCTTTTTTTTCCCCCCTAGGATTCCTGTCACACAAGCACACATGCTGGAGCTGCACAGTCATGAACTTAAAGAGATAACCCATTAAGCCAGATCAGTCTAGCTGCAGCCCCAAGGACTTAGCATCAGCAAAGCCACCTTCTTCTTCATCTGAATTCTTAAACTTCTGCAACAACTCTATTTTCAGCATTGCCCAAGTCTCTGCTCCTTGTCATCCAACACATCTGCTTTCTCCCATTTATCACTGTGCTCCTCCCTCCCTCATAAGTCAGTCTTGAGTTAGCAAAAGCACTTCTCAGGCTTCACAGAAAAAAAAAAATCAGTTCACCCACAGATGAAACTTAAGAATTCACCTTAAATTAAATATATATTTTTAAAGGCTTAGTGAACAGACTGAGACTGCTAACCTGGAAGTTAGCCTTGAGATAATTTTCTCAAACACTCTTACGTATCTCTTTCTTCCTTGTTACTCATCAGATCCAGTCTGGGAAATGCTGCTTTGGGCTGCAGTGTCAAAATGCTCCACAGCATTGGTGTGTCATTGCTCCCTGTGTCATGTTCTCAGCCTAATTTTAAACTGTTCACAACAGTAATGACTTGGGCTACAGAATCATAGTTCCTACCACTCCATAGTCTTGGTATTTCCTCCCAAACACCCAAAAACATGCACATTACTTCATATTGCATCCTAAGTGAAAGAAGTGATTTCAGCAGCACAAACTGATTTCATACAGACTACAATTCACTTCATTAAAAACATGCAAACTATGTCTAAAACTTTCTGAAGCTGCAACCAGCTGGAAAGATCCAAACTCCCAGTACAGGCATGAGGCTGCCCTGGAATTATTGTCACTTTTCATAAACTCGCTGTCACTGACACAACTCTGTCACCATGAGCACTTCTGTCAAGTTGTCAGCTCTTTTAACCTCAATATGCTCTTGCTCTGCTGTCGCTGTAAGAGGCTACAAGGCTGATAGTAGCAGAGGGAGCTGGCAGAGTAAAACCACTACAGAAAAGATGAAAGGTATCTGTACTCCAGCAGCTCTTACTGCCAGCTCTTTCAGTCTCCTTCATGATCCATGATGAAAGGTGTTAATCCTCCTGTAAATACCACTCCATCATGACTAGCAGGGGTCAAAGAAGTAGCTCAATGTTTAAATTTTGTCAAAGCTTCTCACATCTCTCTTTCTAGGTCCTTATTTTGTAACTTGTTTTGTAAAATACCTCTTTCTTTGCTTCCTTTCTATCAACAGGCTGCTTTGGGGGGAAAAAACCCAAAACAACCCAAAATCTCTACTCCCCTCCAAAGAAAAGCCACAACCCCAAACCAACACACCATCAACAAAACCAAACCTAAACAACAAAAGCCAAACTAATAAAAACCCAAATTAAACAATAAAAAAACCCCAGCAACCAAACAAAAAAAAACCCCACCACTAAACGAAGAACAAACACACCAACCCAAAAAACCCCAACAACCAAACCAACTTCAGACTTATGCAGCTTCTCAGGATAAAAGTTTTTATTGCATTTGGTAACAAATGACCCAGATAGTTGACTAAGCAATTTTGAAAACTCATAGCTAAAATCTCCCTGAAAAGGATCTGTCTCACAGAAATGACAGAAATTCCAGACTCTGAACTACGAACACTAAGGCTGTGGATGGAAATTCCTTTTAAAATCTTGCTGCTGTCATGGAGCTTAAACATTTAATGCAGTAAGAGGCTCAGGGTGTGTGAGCAAAAGAGGACTGAGGCTGCCCACACAAAGATGCTATGTCTCTGCCTGAATCCCTGTTTCTGCAGGGAAGCCTGCTCTACAAAGAGCCAGGCAGCTCACTACCTCGTGTAATCTGTCCTCACTGAACATTTCACCCTTGCAGATGTTCAGTGGATGTCAGTATGATGGTTCAAGGGTTAGCAATATTAATTTCTTTGGGTTAGGTCTCAGTGGTGTCCAGAGACAGCCAAAGGATCAATAGACACAAACTGGAACACCGAAGTAGCTAAGTAACTGTGGAAAAAAACCCCAAACTCTTTACTTGGAAGGCGGCAAAGTGCTGAAACAGGCTGCACAGAGAGCTTGTGGAGCCTCTGTCCCTAGAGACATTCAAAGCCTACCTGCATGTGTTGCTGGGTGATCACTCTAGGTGATCCTGCTCTGGCAGGGAGGTTGGTCTGAAGATCTTCACAGGTCACTTCCAACCGCTGCCATTCTGTGGTTCTTTGCTAACCTGCAGAGACTGCGAAACATTTCTGTGGGTGCTGTACACAAAGCAGTTCAGTGCCTGTTTGACCTCAGGCCTACAAGGGAATGTACCAGCACCACCAAGCCTTAAAAGCCTTTTCTGTCCCTTGCTGGACTCTCTAATGAGAGGAATCTCCCATGAGGCAAGCCTCCAAACTCGGGTACCTGAAACTTTTGTGTTTGCTGAACTCATTCTGCGTTAGCACAATTAAACTCGTCGGGCTGCAGTCCATACTCAAGAAGTACTCCTGGTGATTTAAGGAAAGGATTCACAGCCAGCAATTCGAAGCCAGCTCTTTTTCAGCAGTGGGTGGGGGGTTGCTCTTCCCCGGCCTCTCTAGGACACAGTCACGCATCTTCCTGAAGCCGCCAAGAAGCATCGCTGAGCGTTTGGCGGTTTACCTGCTTCAACTCTCCCCCAAGGCGCATTGGAGCAGAGGATGGCCAAGCACACAGAGCAGGCGCCCAGGCCCCAAGCCCCGCGGGCACACGGGGGCCTTCCGCCGCAGCCAGAGCGCCGGGAGCGGGCACCCCGAGCGCTAGCCCCGTCGGGGCCGGGCCGTCAGGAGGCGGGCTGGGGGCAGGGCCCCGGGCTGAGGGCAGGGCCCCGCACAGCACCCCCGCGAGGGAGGGGCCGCACTAAGGCGCGGGCTGGGCACAGGGAGCCGCCAGAAGGGTAGGCAGCTGTGGAGGGCGGCGGCGGAGCCGGGAGCAGCGGGGCGGCGGAAGGGAGTCAGCGGCATGGCGGGAGCCGCTTCTGCGAGCCGCCGGCTCTGGCTCTGCGCCGCCGTGCTAGGCTGCCTGGCGGCGGCGAGGCCCCGCCGGCGAGGTAAGAGGCGCCGGGCCGGGCACCGAGAGGGGCGAAGGGCTGCAGGCGGGCGCGTCGCCCTCAGCAGGTGAAGGGGAGGGCGGAGGGCGGGCGGCTGCGCTGGGCGGCGGTGGCGCGACGAGAGCAGCGCTCGGCCTCAGCCCTGTCCTGGCAGCGAGCGGCCCGGGCCCGTCCGCGGTGTCCCCACATCGCCTGCCTTACTGCCCGGCGGCTAACTCGCCCCACTGGAAGAGGCTGAACTTCATTACGTGACAAAACAGGAATTGTCATTGTCGCAGTGCACCTGCAGGGGAAGAGCTACTGAGTTAAAATCAGACACCAGGAATGCTCCTTCACCCTCTGCCTCATCCCTGCTGTCTTTGCCCTGTGTGCTGAAGCACTCAGTGCATTGGCACACTGGGACACCAGGAATGTTCCTTCACCCTCTGCCTCATCCCTGCTGTCTTTGCCCTGTGTGCTGAAGCACTCAGTGCATTGGCACACTGGGACACCAGGAATGTTCCTTCACCCTCTGCCTCATCCTTGCTCTCTTTGCCCTGTGTGCTGAAACACTCAATGCATTGGCACACTTGGACACCAGGAATGTTCCTTCACCCTCTGCCTCATCTTTGCTATCTCTGCCCTGTGTGCTGAAGCACTCAATACAATGACACACTCGGACACCAGGAATGTTCCTTCACCCTCTGCCTCATCCTTGCTCTTTGCCCTGTGTGCTGAATCTCTCCATTGGCACACTCAGACACCAGGAATGTTTCTTCACCCTCTGCCTCATCCTTGCTCTCTTTGCCCTGTGTGCTAAAGCACTCCATTGGCACACCTCTACCGGGGGTACCTCTGAAAAGTGCCAAAAATAAAAAAAAATCTGAAATGTTTCAAATTTTGGAGAGAAAATACACTTGAATAGAGGGTGCCGTAACATATTACCTTGAGAACTGCTAAAAATCTACCACAGAAGCATGGATTTTATGATTTTCTAAAGGTTATGCAGCTATAGACCAGATGATCCTTAAGGTCCCTTCCAACCTGGGATTTGATGATTCTGTGATGCTGTTAAAACCTTTACAAAGTACTCCGTAGGGCATGGACTGCTAAGTCGTTGGAAAACATTTTAAACACCCATTCAAATCAGGTTAGTTCACAGGCTGGATTAATGTGTGCACATTGAATCCACTTCCTTGGTGGTTCCATGGGTAAGGGTGCCCATTTGTTGTATTGTGGTACCCTCATTGCTATGCTTGTGGCCAAGCAAATAGTATCTTTTAGATTAAAAGTTGTTGTCATTTTGGTCATCTGTTGCTTTAAAAATGTTACTCTAAATATTTCAGGGTAGATTCTTCTTTAAAAAATGAATTTCATTCTATTTCAGTATTTTGGGAGAGCTTAAATCCCTAGATCCATCTGAGTGCTTTTGTTGAATGTAGTCCCAGTTCTGCCTTGGGAAGCATCCTTTGCAGTCAGTAAGAGCAAGAAAAAACATATTCAGGATGAGGATGGGCACTTTTTATTTATCTGTAGTCATTTGCCAGACCCTGGTCTCTGGACAGCAGATGATGTAAACTGATTAAGCTATTTCTGCCTGAGAACCACAATGTGTTGGCAGAGATTTTGCCTGTATCTCTCCCAAAGGGCTCATCCACTGTCACAGTACTATCTATATACTCAAGATATTGCAAAAGTTTAATTCTTTTCCAGCTGAGGGTCACACTTCTGAGTATCCGGCAGGCACAGGTAGCTCTGGGATGCATCCAGGCAAAGTTTGCGGTATTGATCTTGAAGAAAATCAGGAAGACACTCATGAAAAAAGCAAATTTGGCATCAAATTCTTTCTGGCACGCAGAGAGCCATATACAGTATATAGGGTGCTTGTGGAAAGAAGCACAGAATAAGTAACTCAAAATCTAGGGAATCAGCTGCATATTTTCCCACAACAGAGTGCTTTTTCAGCAGACAGCATGTAGTATCTGGATTGCTAAACAAGGTGGTAGGGTTTGACTTCCTAGAGGCAAGTCTCTTTACAGCCTATTGTGTGTGCCTCCAGTAGGTTAAGTTAAACCACTGGTGCATAATCTACAAAGGAGACTGAATTTCTTAGTCTTAATTATCAACTACTCATGTGTGCGTTCCCACCTACATGGGAATATTTCTATCAAGAATGATCATACTTAAATGATAAATTCTGTTAAAACTGACAAGAATTTTATGTCAGTCTAAAAGGAGACTGAATTTCTTGGTCTTAATTATCAACTACTCATTTGTGCATTTTATAAGTAGAATTTTATGATTCCAAAGCAAATGCTTAAAATTCAGCTTACTGACTCACTAATGCATCTTAAGGTCCAAAAAGAAGGAATTAAAACAACATTCTCATATACATGGGAATATTTCTATCAATGATCATACTTAAATGATAAATTCTGTTAAAACTGACATGAATTTTGTGTCAGACTAGCATTTTGTGTCAGGATATATTGTGATTGTGGGTGAGTCAAGTCAACAGTAGCAGGTACATCTTCCCATACTTTAAGATCCCTTCCATGCTAGGCAGAGCTAGTAGCTAAGGCTGCCCTGTAGATAAGTTTGCTTAGCAGTTTCAACTCATCAGACCCTGTTTTCAGTTCCTTATTATTTTATCAGACTTGACTCACTGGGATGAAAATTGCTGGCTGTTAGACAAAGCTTTTCTGGGAGCATTGCAGCAAAATTAGGATTTCTCATTCTGAGAAGGAAACTTGAAAGAATGCTTATATCAAAATTGGTTTTTTTAATACATCTGAATAAGGAAACCATGACTGGAGTGATAAATTTAGACAGCTTCCCTCTTAAATGCCTGTAATTTGAACAGATCTGGTCTTCAGAGGTAACTTTCTCAGAGAACACAACATTCTTTTCTCATGAATGTGTCTGTGTGATATTTCTACTTCTGCTGCTGCTAGAGTGAGCACATAGTTACACTCAGTTGTACAGCAAAGCATTGTAATTTGTGTTATTGATTGTATCAGTTATTCTCAGTTGTGTTGCAGAGTGGGTAAGGAAAGGAAAAGAAAGAGAGAGAAAAATTGACCAGTTTTACACAACATGGAACTCGCAGGCAAGGGCTAGGGAAATATTAGCTTACTTCTGAAAAGGAAGAAAGAACACATGAAGAGTTGGGTGACATTTTGAAGTGATGTGCATAATAAGAAACGTATAATTTGATCTTTAGTAGGATTTATAACCCTATTACAAGTGAGTACAGTCAGCTGTTTTAAAGATCTATCAAACAATGATCTAATTAAACGGTGGAGGAAACGAAAATAAAGACTTGTCTCGTGTCTGGCTTGATTTATTAATGGAAAAGGTAACAGATATTAATTATTTTAGGAGTGATTCAGTTACAGGGAAGAAAAACGAAGGAGGGTGCTTTATGAAAGGCTGAATTCCAATTTGAAAAAAAGCAAAAAAATAGAAGACAGGAAGAAACTTTCACCATGGTTCATAAACTTGCTTGTGCTGTAGCTTGCTTGGAAAACACTTTAATAACACACATGACTGACCTGTGGTTCTTCAAGGGTTTTCCTTCAGATTCCAATGAAGGATAAACTCTCAGTAAGGTCAACTTGTATGGACATGAATAGCCTACAGGCTACTACAAGCAACTCAGAAGCACAGTGGTGGCACAGTCAATCACATTGACTTCCATCTGCCCTTAGAGGATAGAAGATAAAGCTATTGTTACCTGCCTGGGTAGCCTAAAGCTGTACCAGATTAAATCTTCAAGCTTTGAAACCCTATAGGATTCTCACACTGTGCCTGAAAGAGATGAAGTCTGTTCCTTCACTGGGGCATGTCTCCATTTAAAGGAGAGGAATTATCTGACTTTGAAACTGTTTTCTAATTGTGGTTATCTGGGCAATGAGATGAAAAAAGAAAGTGGAAGACAGTGCATTACTGCATGATTTGAACCAAAATATGCTTGCAATCAGTGACACAATTACACCATGCAAAATACAGGACAAGTACAGAAAAACCTAGGAGCAAAAACTGAAGATCAGTGCTAATGTGGAGAACTTAAGATTATAGAACTTGGCTTAGAGCTGCATTTTAAAAACTCATTAATAGCATAGTAAAGGCAAGAATTAAGATTACCTTTGTCATTTAACCTGAAATTCCATTTACAGTCAGCATCAGTTGGTATCTGTTTTTAAAAGCAAGGTAAACCAGGTAGGTATATTTGAAATGTCATTTACTTACAAGCATTCTATTACCTTATTTTCCCATACTTACACTTCTCAAGCACTTTTCCTGAGGAAGAATGACCATTCAGTACTTTGCATGCAAATTATGCCATTAGCCAGAAGTTTTGTTGTTATTCTCCTTGACAGGACTCAACTCGGCTGCCAGGTTAAACTCAGAGATTCTGGCATTCTGTGTTATTTTTAAATGAATCTGCATTTAAAATAAACTACCTTAGGGACTTCTTGAGATTCTGATCCTTTGTTTTGTCCATCAGCAAATAAGAGGTGGGTTTTTGGTTTTTTGTTTTTTTTTTTGAGGCCAAAGTACACTTAGATGTCAAAAATTTTGAATTTGCTTACACACTTGATAGAATCATAGAATAGTTTGGGTTGGAAAGGAACTTTAAGATCGTCTAGTTCTAAATCCTTGCCATGGGTAGGGACACCTTCCACTAGTCCAGGCTGCTCAAGGCTGTGTCCAACCTGATCTTGAACACCTCCAGGGAAGGGACATCCTCAACCTCCCTGGGGTAACTTTTTGCTATGATCTGAACGTATACATTCAAACTGTATACAGCCACCTCTCATCCACTTGAGAGAATTCTTCATGCACAGGAACCATGCAAACTGGTATCCTATTTACAAAAAACCTTTGGATAATCCTTACTTCTCTTGAGGTAAGACTTTGATCTTCTGATATACTTCAGACCCCATTTTTATTCAGGTTGTTTAGTTTAATAAACAGCAGTGAAACGAAAGAATCAAAATCCAGAGAGGAAGTATCAGCATAATCCTTTCCACTGTTTTTACATCTAAAGTGGCTAACATGGTTATATATTTGCATGTATTTTCCACTTCAAGATGGAAGAAGTTGCCCCATGATTAATTGTGTTCAGTTTAAAGTTGTTAATGTACCTGTTTGGTGTTGTTAGTAAGACTTCAACATGTTTTTTTCAGTAAGAGTAGCTTCACATTATACTGTGATCCACCCTTGTTTGTCCATTAAGGATACTTAACATCCTTTCTAATGTACTTGTCAGGCATTCCACCCTCATACTCCAAATCCTCTTACTCCACAGTTCTTGAATGCTCTCCTGGTGGACATCAGATCCTGCAGAGCCCATACAGAAGCGTTGATTTTGACTCATCCCACCTCCAGCAGTCAGCTATTCAAGACTTAATATGTGACCATTCCCTAACACCAGGATGGTATCGCTTCATGATTTTTGATAAGCCTGCTGAGATGCCAACCAAGTGTGTGGAGGTATTGTAAACAACTAATTTAACTGTGAGAAACACCTGTTACTTGCTTAGAATAGGGATAAAAAGCCCCCGCGTAGTTATGGAGGCTGTGGAAGTATATGAAGTGCTCATTCTCTGTAGCTATTTGAGTATATTAAAATGTGTTAACTGGACAGTTAAGTCTTAAGCGTTGAAAATTTTACACTGAAAGGGCAATAGCAAAGGATGATAAATGACATTTTTTTAGAGAACTTAAACTGTCATTTGTAGTCGCTGCTAAAGAAGATTTTCTCAGTGGCAGGGTAGCAGGGATATCAGGTTGTAAAGCAGCCACTGTGTGATGGTCAGTCTCTTAAGAGGGCCATTGGAAAGCAGCCAGATGAATCCTGTAATTGTGGAGCTTTTAAAGTGATCATGCTAGAGAGAAGAGATTACTCCTAAAACGACTTGAACTAACAGAGCAAACTGAAGATTAGTTGCCTTGTCATCTTCAAGTCCCCTAAGACTTAAGGATTACTCAGAATATTTACTGCTTTACACTTGGAATGCTTTATTTTAGAGTGTATCAACAGCTTTCTATAATTGTTACATTCTAAGGAGATACATCTTTGTAGTTTCCTATTTTTAAACATTTCCTTGTTAAAAAAAAATCATCAGAATATTTTACCTGTGATGTTCCTAACAAATTGAAATTCCCTGGGCACAGTTCTAGGGAAACTTACAGAGTTTTTAAGAAAGAAAAAAAGAAAAGCCCAATAATGAAATGTTTTAAAAAAATATGAAGCAGAAACTTGCAGAGGAAACTTAGAGAGATTTTAAGAAAGAGAAAACAAGAAAGAAAGAAAGAAAAGCCCAACAATGAAATGTTTTAAAGGAATACAAAGGAGAAACTTGCAGAGGAAACCTATAGAGATTTTAAGAAAGCTTTTAAGAAAGAGAGAAGACAAGAAAGAAAAAAAGCAAAGCCCAACAATGAAATGTTTTAAAGGAATACAAAGCAGAAACTTGTAGAGGAAACCTACAGAGATTTGAAGAAAGCTTTTAAGAAAGAAAGAAAACAAGAAAGAGAAAAAGAAAAGCCCAGCAATGAAATGTTTTAAAGGAATACAAAGCAGAATGTACTAATAATCTGGGGAAGAAAAAATGGGTCTCTATAAACTTAAGTTTTCATTTTATTTTTTATTAAATCTTTACAGCAATATAAAGCCATCAAAGTACCTTTGTTGTGCAGCTGACTCAAGAGGGCTGTGTTACAGGAGCTGCTGTTATCTAGGCTTTGATGCTGCAAAAAACCTGAAAACTGTGATTCCTGAAGGACTTTTTTTCCACTTAGGTTTCATACAAACAGATTAATTAACTAGTTGTAGGATTCTTACATACAAAGAATCAGTATGATAAATGAGAGGGAAAACAGGATGTTTTTTTTCAGAACTCTGGCAAAATACCTGCTGAGAGTACTTAAGGAAGTTTTAGGAATCTGACCCAAGTTCTTGGTGCTTAATAAATATTTGGTGAAAGTGAGCTACCCATCCTAGCACAAAGGCGTGCAGATAATGAAAGTTGGAAGGAGGTTGATTGAAAACTTACTCAGCAAGTGATATTTATGCACTGACAGCTGCTGCTTTGCATCTGTTGGCAAACCCAAGATATGTATTTTGAAATCTCAAAGTCAAAACATTAAAATCAGTCTGAAATGGGTGTCTCGTTGGGGAAGTTTCTTCCCTTCTTTCCCTTTAGGAGAATTTTTATTATAGCTATATTTAATCCTTGTCAAAGATTCAGACTCTGTAAAACAATCCACCCCGTTTCTGTCTGCTACTCATTAATTCTGTCTGATGGATTGATGAGGGACTTAGATATTCTCAAGTAAGAAAGGTATTCTTTTGAGATGAGTAATTGCTCACTGAGTCTGCAGTCATCTTTAGACCAAGAGGGCTAAAACCCAAGATTATCCAAGACCTCATTTCAGTATCAGGTCAAAGAAAGGAGCACTTGAGGCGATATACAAAGCAGAGATTCTCCAAGTCTCCATTTCAGATTTACAGTTTTTGATGTAAATCCTTTTCAGATTCTGGCTTTAACACACTGTATCCCTCTTGGTGTTTCTCTTTAGTTTCCTTCCTGTAGCATGAGAGACAGGAGGTGCTCTTTAACTCATTCTATTGTAGGGTGTCGCTGCCCATGGCAGTGGAGTTGGAACTAGATGATCCTTGTGGTCCCTTCCAACCCTGACTGATTCTATGATTCTGTGAGCCAGATTCCTTCTTTGTCTCCTTTTCTCAGGATTCATTTTTCTGTATTCCAGTGGTAAACTCTGGCATCTGCTCAGTTGGGCTTATGCTTTTGGTTACCAAGATTGGTACTGCTGTTAACTTGTGACCTGCACGGAAGCTTTCTTGACCTGAAGACCTCACATATCCACAGTGCTGAGGGGTGAAGAAGACAATTACACAGCAAACTTATCATTCCTTGAGGAAAAGCACTGAACAAAGCTGTTGTTTGCAAGAGGGGGGACAACAGCCCTCTTATTACCTGTTGAATCAGCATCTGAATCACAGACTTTGAAGCCAACTGCTTTGCAAATAGCAAAGGGTTAGGGTTGCTGCATAGTCAGTGTAGTTGTTAGAGGGCTGCTACAAGCATATGTTTTTCTAAGGGTGAGGAGCTGAAAGACAGGGCAACATTTCTGGCTAGGGCTGCAAGTCTGTAACCTGGCATCAGCTGGTTACATCTCAGAGAAAGTCCAGGTTAGCTGAGCCTTCAGTCCATGGCAGGGGGCAAATAAAACATGCCAGTTTTAGCACCTTTAGCTGGCATTTAGCTGAATGTCTTTGTGCTCTGGCAGTGTAAACACGGTTGATTACTGTGGCTTAATGGTTATAGAGTAACTCATTAAGTCATAACACAACTGTTAGATTTTCTGGGTTAAACTCTGTATTTGGTTTGGGCTGTGCTGGGCTATGGGCCAAATGCCCACCACAGACTCTCAGGTGTGGTGCCTAAGAACTTTCTAAGTTTCTAACTTTCTAAGTTCTTCTGGCACTAAATTATAGCTAATCGTTGAAAACACAAATTCATTAGACTCAGAGAAAGACTTGAGTCTCTTTTGGTATCCAGTCTTGAGGAGGAAAGTAAGCAAGTCCTCAGCTGTAGTGTCTAAACTTGGCTAAAAGCACATGCAGAAAGTTAATTGACTACATCTGTACCTCTCATTAAAACAGAGCAGCACTTTGATACAGCATTAACCATTTTCTGATGTTTTTCTCTGGTGCTGAAGATGAATCACTGTGGTACTCAAGCCCCTGTCTGGTTGTCTCTGAGAGAGTCAGAATCCATGCCTCGACCTGGTGAGATCAAACAGTTAACAGCTTGTGCAACATGGCAGTTTTTCTTCAGCACTTCAAAAGACTGCTGTCTCTTCCGAATCCCTGTCAGTGTGAGGAACTGTGGAGAGTTCTTTGTTTACTTGCTGCAGCCCACCCAAGGATGCATGGGGTATTGTGCAGAAGGTAAGAAAACCCATGCTTTATTCAACCAAGTGTATGAATTCACGAGTGACTGTGCTTCTCTGCTGTTTCTCTTGAGTTGAAATGTCTGAGAATCATTATACGTGCTAAAATTCCTTGCAGACCTTACTTTCAATATTGATATGATAGAAAAATTGTTTGGGATGGTAAGGTGGGTTCATACCACTCCAGGCTACAAGAGTTGGGGCTCTTCAGCCTGAAGAAGAGAAGGCTTTGAGGAGACCTTAGAGTAACTCTGATAACTGAAAGGGGCCTACAGGAAGGCTGGGGAGGGACTATTGACAAGGCCTTGGAGGTGTTCAAGCAAAGTTGGATGGGGCACTTAGTGCCATGGTCTAGTTGATTGGCTAGGGCTGGGTGATAGGTTGGACTGGATGAGCTTGGAGGTCTCTTCCAACCTGGTTGATTCTATGATTCTGTGAGGGCATTGGAACACTGGAACAGTTTGCCCAGGAAGATAGCTGAGACTCCATCCCTGCAGATATTCAAGGTCAGGCTCAACCTGCTCTAGTTGGGGATGTCCCTGCTGACTACAGGGGAGTTGGAGGTCCCTTCCAACCCAAACCATTCTCTGATTCTATGACTACTACCATAAATGTAGATGGATTGGGCTACAAGATTGCTTCTTTCTGCCAATGTATACTTCGATTAGTGCCTTGTGATTTAAAACATAGGTTAGTATTTGGAGGGCACTTGTGTAAGTGTACCCTCTCTACGTGTGTGAATATACAATTCCAGAACAAATTCTACTTGTTTCAGATGCAAAGCCACAGACCTGTGATCCTGAGGGAATAGAAATTCAAGCCTCTGTAGCAGGAATCATTTTGTTTTGATTTTCAAGATTTCCTATGCAGCTATGACCCAATAATGTCAACATTTAGTGATATTATGTCTTCAATAGAAATATTTTTTTTCCTCACATTCTCAACAGTGTTGCTCTGCTTCATGCAAAATGAGCAGTTTGGAGGCAATTTCAGACTTTGAATTGCAAAAGAACTTTCTCAGCATAATGTTCAAAGTACCAAAATGTTAAAAAGTTATTTTAATAATGCTGATTTACAGATTACTTTGATTCTTTGAGAGTAAAATGTAAGATGAATATACAAATCATGCTGTTGCTTATTCTGTTCCTTTTTATAGAGAGCTTTTTTTCTTCCATCTCCCCACCTCTTTCTTCATAAGTAAAGAAAATATTATTCTGTCAGGCAAATTCCTTTGCATGTTGCTCTCTCCTGTCTGGTAAAATAACTAATTGTATTTTATGCCCTTTTTTTTTTTTTTTTGTTGTTCATTTCCACCCTTTTCAGCACCTTCCTCTTGGCTGAAATATAACCAAAGAGGTTTCTTTTCCTGTGAGTAGTTAACAAAGCAACATACACATTTCTCTGATTCTCTGAGCAATTATGTAACAGTTCCACAGTTGAAAAAAAGGTAAATATTGTTAGTGTATTGACTGGCAAAATCTATGTCAATGTCATTTCACTTGGTAGTGTTTTTGCATAGAATAAAAAGCACATCCCACACTTCTGTTTCACTAGGTAACCTGGCTCCTTCATCTTCTCCACCTGTGTCACCACCACTGCCAGTCACTCCTGAAGTTGTTGCCGAGCTGATCAAAGGCAGCATTTACCTGAGGTGTACCTTTGGTGTTCGTGTTGCAAACAGCTCGGTTGGATTCATGGTAACTTGGGCAAGACTTTCTTCTGAAGGTATCAAAGAAGAACTGAAACATGAAACAGCAGTTCGTAGGTTCTCACTTCTAGAACTAGATGGGATAAACGTCAGACTTGGAGACAAAGTATGTTAAAGCATAATTGTAATCTCTTTTTACCTTTGTAAATTAGGACTCAGTAGACACTAACAGTTGGTAGAGATGGAGTTCCAGCACCTGGCTGCATAATTTTTTTGTGGCAGAAGCACACTGCCTCTAGTTGTTTACACCAACAGTGCCCATATGACTGTGGAAATACCATAGTATTAGATTACCATAATACCATAGTGTTAAATATTAGTAATTATCACTGCCACTTAGGTTTGGGGACTGTCACAGTACAGTATAGTGTGCCTCCAGGAGATTAATTTTTATTCCAGTTCTTCACCTCCTATTGTAATTTTGCTTGATACTGTAAATTAAGAGGATATTTGGATGCCCCTGCATCTAAGTGAGAGATGAGGGATTGCAAGAAGCTGTATTCTTCATTCATTAGATAGATTTCTTTTCTCTGAATCAATAATGAGCTGCCTCTTGATTGCTTTGTCTCTAGGATCAGATTTAAATGGTTTGATCTCTGCCAGCCAAATCAGTGGGAGTATTTGTTACCTTCTGTAGCAGCAGAATCAAGGCCTAGGCTCTCATGGTAACTTTGAGAAGCTTAAGCATTGGAAAAATCAAAAAAACTTTCTACTTACATATACCATAATACAGGTTATTTTTTCCTGGGCAAAATTACACCCCTCCAAAAAAACTCTGTGGTTGCTGTGTATTCAAGACAAAGCCAAGCTGCTTGCAGGGCTTGTGAACAGCAACACCAATGGCTAATCCTCAAAAATCCTTTGGAGACATAGTGAAGAGTTGCCTGACAGTGTTAGTTGATTGATAGTCAAAAGGAAAGGCACAGACATACACTACCTGCTGCTCCTGTGAAGACTTAGCTTTCACAGGTCAACCCATCTCAAAATGGATGCAGCAAAATAAACACAAAATGTAAACCCACAGTTTCTAGTAGCATGGAAAATGCAGTAAATCCTTCATTTTGCAAGAAATTATCCAGGCCCATGAAAAAGTATAGTAAGAAGAGGAAAAAAAATATTGTAAGAAGAGGAAAAAAAGTGCAGTAAGAAGAGGAGAAGTAGAATGTAGTGGTTCTGCATAATCTGAGATCTCCTAGACCCTTAGTAAAATTAAAAGGAGGAAAAAAAAAAGGTGAAACAGACAAAAAGAAACAAATAACATGTAATAAAGCACAGAGTGCTGGGGTGCAGAAATGCTCCAGAAGGAGTTTAGGTCCACAGAGATGTAAGTCCTTGTTAAACATGATGATTTGTATGCAGCATTTGGATCAAGAAGCCTTTGCACCACTGGTGGAGCATGCAAGGGAAAGGTCTTGGGATGCTTGAGCAGTTTCAGTGTTTTTCTCTAAGCAGCAGCACTGTCAGTTGGGAACTTCTGGTACAAACAGATGCATATTTATTCCAGTCACATCTTCTCCACCCTCTACTGTGATTTTGCTTGGTATTGTAAATTAAGAGGGTTTTTGGATGAGTGAGAGGCTGGGAGGGCCAGAGATTGCAAGAAGATGTGTTCTTCATTCATTAGATAGATTTATTTTCTCTGAATCAATAATGAGCTGCTGATTGACGAATCCATCAAAATGATGCACGATGCCTGGGTTTTGTCTTTGTGTGACTACTTTATGCCAAAAATGTCTTCTGTTTTGCCTGACAGGTCTATTGCAGCAGTACTGCTTTCTTCATGGAGAAGCCAGATATACGAAGCTCTTCTGTGGAGAGCAAGGAGTTTTTTGCAGGCATTAAGGTAATTTTGGAAGAAAGTCCTGTTTTACTTTATCATAGTAGGAATCTGGGTATGGCTACAGCAGTCAATGCACTCAAGATACATAAAACAGTGAATTAGCAGAGTGTGTTGTTGGCTGTAGTGAACTTGTATTTGTCAAGAAGCAGAAGAGGTAGAGTTGGTTGTGTACCCAAGGTACAGGAAGGCTGAATCAGCAGCTCAGCAAAGCCTTGATTTCCAGCAGCTAAAGTCTGTGCTGATGCTCTGTGTGTAAACTAGGAGGGCTGCAGATCAGAGCTGCAGTTGTCCATCACATTTATCTGCTGCTGCCTTTTCTGGCATGATTCTGGCTCACAGCAACAGGCTCAACCAACGTGTCATCAGGGTTTCTGTCCAGCTGGCCATGAGGGTAAGGGAAGGGTGAAGCCAACCTGTTCTGGGCTGAGGGATGGAAGCTGGGTCATGAAGAGCTGGTGAAGGGGTTTGAAGGGCATATTGTACAAGGAGTGGCTGGGGGAACTGGAGCTGTTTAGTTTGGAGAGGAGAAGGCAAAGGGGAGTTCTTATTTTTCTCTACAACTACCTGAAAGGTGGGAGTGAGGCTGGTGGTGTTCTCTCAGGCAGCTAGTAATAGGATGAGAGGAAATGGGTTTAAGTCGTGCCAGGAGAAGTTTAGATTGGATAGTAGGAAAAATATCTCACAGCATTATACATGTTGGAAAAGACCTCTGAGATCATTGAGTCCAACCTATCACCTAACCCTTCTAATTAACTAAACCATGGCACGAAGTGCCTCATGCAGCTTCTTCTTAAACACCTCCAGGGATGGGGACTCCACGACCTCCCCAGGGATCCCATTCCAATGCCAATCACTCTTTCCATGAGGAACTTCTTCCTAACATCCAGCCTAAGCCTGCCCTGGTGCAGCTCGAGACTGTCTCTCTTGAGAGAGCTGTGAGGCATTGGAACAGGCTGCCCAGGGAGGTGGTGGAATCTTCATCCCTGGAGGTGTTCAAGAAGCATGTAGGTGTGGCGCCTCAGGATATAGTTTATTGGTCATAGTAGTTGGGTTGAAACTGGGCACAATGATCTCGAAGGTCTTTTCCAGCCTTAATGGTTCCTTGAATTGTGTCATGCCAACTGGTCAGAGGCCAAACTCCAAACTCATTTTAATTCCTACTCTGAAAATACTTATAGGTACCCATTTGCTTATTCTAATGTATTTGAGGCTCTTGCCTGCTGTGTCTTTAACTTCTCTCTGGTATGTTGCTGCTCTTCAGGCCATCTAAATAACCCTGACCGTGTGCTGTAGTTTACTCACAAAGCTTGCATTTTAAGTACAATTTCTGCTGTGTTAGATCCATCCAGAAACAAATGTTATATCTGAAGATGGGAAGGAATACAGACTGGCAATAGAAAGTAGCATTCCTATTCCTTGTCCTGCATTTAGCCAGCTTGAAAGTGACTGCAAAATCTCACTCACATTAAATACCGTTGATGAAGGTAAGTATTACCCTGGGTTTTGTTGTCTTTTATGTTTAATCATAAAATCATGGAATGGTTTAGGTTGGAAGGGACCTCAAAGATCATCCAGTTCCAGCCCCCCTGTGCCATAGGCAGGGACACCTCCCACTAGACCAGGTCGCTCAAGGCCTCATCCAGCCTGGCCTTGAACACTTCCAGGAGGGGAGCAGCCACAACCTCCCTGGGCAGCCTGTTGCAGTGTCTCACCACCCTCACTGGAAAGAACTTCTTCCTAATATCCCATTTAAATCTCCCCTGTTCCAGTTTAAACACATTCCTCTTCGTCCTGTCATTACAAGGCCTTGTGAATAGTCCCTCCCCAGCCTTCCTGTAGCTCCTTTCAAATACTGGAAGGCTCCTATAAGGTCTCCTTGAAACCTTCTCTTCTTCAGGCTGCAGAGCCCCAACTCTCTCAGCCTGTCAGCATACCAGAGCTGCTGCAGCCCTCTGAGTATCTTCGTGGCCCTCCTCTGTCCTTCTTGTGTTGGGGGATCCAGAACTGCACACAGTGCTCCAGTTGGGGTGTGATGAGAGCAGAGCAAAGAGGCAGAATCCACTCTCTTGCCCTGATGCCCACAGCTGCTCTTGCTGCAGCCCAGCACACAGTTACTGTCTGGACTGCACTCACACTGCAGGCTCCTGTTGAGCTTTTCCTCAGCCCAGACCCTCAGGTCCTTTTCCTCAGTGCTGCTCTCCAACCTTCACCACCCAGCCTGGATTTCTGCTTGGGATTGTGCCGACCCAGGTGCAGTTGAAATAGTTGTAAATAAATTAGCATCTATATAAACAGCAGTGTATAAATTGTGAATTGTTTAGAGGAGAACTCACTAATGATGTGTTTTTATTAAAACAGGTAAAGAGCAGTTAGGTTTAAACCTGGCTCTTTCTTCTTGTCATGTGGATCTTCACCAGAAACCCTGCAATAATGGAATCTGTAGTCAGGCTGTAATATATTTTACTGCTGTGGCAGACTTTGTGCAGGATGGAGACAGAATTACCAGAATTACAGCTGAACCTATATCCAGTGAGAATTTCCTGTGGAATGGCTACGTTCCAGAAAGCACAAAGGTTGAGAATCTTCATGCTGAACTCTCTAAACTGCCCAAAAATGTGGCTGATGTTAATGTCTGTTTCAGTTGTGACCCACACCAAGATTTCTCAGTGGTCGATTTTCCATTGCTTTATTTTCTCTGAAATGCTGCATTTTCATTTTGATTATTTTTACTTATTAATACTGATAGAACTACTCTGATTCAAAGTATCAGAGTACTTTGATACATTCTGAATGTAAACCAGTGTCATAGTAATGTAAATAATGTGCCTGAGTCTATTTCCCAGTCTGACACAGTTTCCTATGTGCTTCTTTGTTTTGAAGATCACAGTAAAAGATCTACCTACTGCCTACTGCTACTCATTTACTGACCCTCATATCATTACATTTGATGGAAGGTAATCACTGCTCTTAATTCTGTTGGGATTTTTCATGTGTGTTTTTTGGAGGAGCTGCTCTTTTAACCAGGTGGCTAACCCTAAGGAGAAAATAAAAGAAGGAAATCACTATTTATGATTTTCATCTTAAATGATTTTTCAAATCTTGGGAGGTGAGCACTCCCCAGCCCCATCTCCTTAAAGCAGGCCTTTTTAAAAGTGTGCAGCTTTCTAAATCAATTTGTCAAGGGTACTTAGGCAGTTCTCAGCAGCTGCCCCCACATACACACTGCTGCTCTTGCTGCATAGATGTATGGCTGGAGAAACAGAAACAGACCCTCCTGTTCCCTGTCATAAGCCCTGCTAAAATAACCATCATGGCAGTAGCTTCATGGTTATGTTTCTGTCCACCACCATTGTCTATGTGTACTGCATGCATGATCCTTCTTTTATTCCTTATTTTTCTGCTGTAAACCAGCTTTAATTTTTTTGATTTTAGAGCTGCATAGAGGAAGATCTGCTGGTGTTTGTTCAGAACCAAGTTGCATGTTGGTTTGTGGGCCATGCCGTTTGGTTTTTCCGATGCAGGAAAATGAGTTGCACTGTCAAAAGTTTGCCAAGCATTAGAAATCTGTTTTTAAGATAAAGTTGCTGACATGTGGTGATACAGCTCTTTTAGAACCCGAGTGATACCACACACTTTTCTTTTGATTCCAGACTCTATGACAATTTTAAAACAGGAACATTTGTTCTCTATAAGAGCACATCCCGCGATTTTGAAGTTCACGTTCGCCAGTGGGACTGTGGAAGCCTTCACTACCCAGCAGCCTGTAACTGTGGCTTCGTTGCCAAAGAAGGAGGTGATATAATTGCATTTGATATGTGCAGTGGTCAGCTGCACGAGTCACAGCCACACTTATCCGTAATAAACAGAGATACAACAGGAAGCAATGTCAGAATCACTGAATCCTACCTGGGAAGAAAAGTAACAGTAAGTAGTAAATAATTGCTTGTGGGTACAGTAGTAATCTCAGCAATTATTTTTACCAACCCACAACAATTTTAGAACTAAAACATGGTTTATTTTCTGGAATTAAGCAGTAGCATAATGTTTATTTTACAGCTGTAGTCCTCTTGGCAATGTTTTGCTTGTAAGTGAAGGATATGTCATTGTCAAAACCAAGAATGTGTCAATAGGTTTCTGGAATCATGTTGTCAGTCACAGCCCTTGTGTGGAAGGTGCAGTTTTCAGTTTCACTAGGCACTTAGCAGCCCTAATGTTCCAAAATGAGGTCTCTCTGTGCCCTCTCACTCATGACATTACAGGAAGGCTGTGCAGGCAAGTAATTAAGTATGCCAGATGCCATCCCCAGAAGTAGAAGTGTAGATGGTTTCTCTAGAGAGAATGTTCTCAGAGAGAACATTCATGTTTGCCTTTATAATTTCCTGTAGCTTTTCTTCTGTAGACAGAATTGATGTAGGACTCCACTGAACTTGAAACGAAGCAGAAAATAAAAATGAAGCCTTCAGCTACTCTTTAATCACTGTTGGTCTGAAAGGCAAGCCATATAAACAGCCTTTTCAACTTCAGTTTGGCTATTGACATAGGACTATTTAAAATATTCAACGTTTATCTGAAGCACTTCATCTGAAGACCTCAGATATGAGGTATTAAAATGACATTAGGCAACTGAGAACTTAAAAAGATACTGAGGAAGCAGAAAAATAAAGTGACTTGCTCAGGTTTGTACAGCAGCTTCATAATAGAAACAGCATTTAAACTTGCAGTGGATTTTTTTTTTCTTTCTTGAGACTTCTAATAGATCTTTCAAGAGATTGTGCAGTTGCCTTAAATTAAATTGTAAATCTTTCAGACTACTCTGAGCTGTCTAGAGCATTTAGGATCACCTTTGTGGGTAGAAAGTGACTCTATATTAAACTAGTGACAGAAAAGAAAGTTGAGAAAGGTGCTGCCAAAGACTCATCATTTCCATATGCTAGCATGTGAGGAGTGAGCAGCCCAGCTGGGCTTTGGGATCTCTGGTTTTGCAGTCAGTGACCTACCACAATACACCTGCTAATGATAGATTAAGTTGGACCTATAGTGCACCAAAGAGCATCTGAGGGAACTGAGGTTGTTCAGTCTAGAGGAGAAGAGGCTGAGAGGAGACCACATCACTACAACTATCTGAAGGGAGGTTGGAGCAAGCAGGGGGCAGCCTCTTCTTGGCTGCAAGCAACAGAACCAGAGGAAATGGTTACAAGCTGCACCAGGGGAGGTTTAGGCTGGATGCTAGGAAGTATTTCTTTACAGAGAGGGTTATCAAACACTGGAATGATCTCCCTCTGGACAGTGGTGGAGTCACCACCCCTGGAAGTGTTTAAGCAGCTTGTGGACCTGAAGCTTAGACACGTGGTTTAGGATTGACTCAGTTCAGAGTCAAAGATTGGACAGGATGATCTTTGAGGTCCCTTCTAGCCAGATGTTTTCTGTGATTCTGTGATCTAGCTGCCTGCTAAGGTAGAGATGTGTAAGGGAGATGCATAAGGGTCTTATTTACAGAGTTTCACAAGAAGAAGTAGTAATGGCAGTTGGCTGATGTAGATTAGTTTGAGCAAGAATTTAATGGGCCATCTTTATATGCTTGGCCCTTTCCAACAGTTCCTTACCATACCTGGTTTTAGCAGGCAGAATGAAAGTCACACTTCTCATGGTGATGTCATCAATCTCTTCTTAGGTCTTGTTTTCTTCTGGAGCTTTTGTTCGTGCTGATGTGAGTGAATGGGGAATGAGCTTAACGCTTAGGGCACCCAGTTCAGATTACAGACATACAGTGGGACTTTGTGGCACCTTTGATGGAAGTGCAAAGAATGACTATCACACTGCAAGTGGAGTGGAAATCCCAAACCAAGATAATGTCCCTTTTTCTTTTATTAAGGAATGGAGGTAACAAACTTTCAATCAAGTGGCATAATTTTCGTTTCAACCTTTCCTTCTCACTTCTTAAAACCTTGTAAAAATAGTAATATCGATACATATCTAAACAATAACCCCCAAATAAAATAATAAAATAATAAACAAAATGTAATTGTATTAAATCTGTAATGCATACATGGAAAATAATCAAAATATAACATAATAATAAAATAAAATTTTAAATTCCTGCATTTTAAAGTTAATGTTAGAATGTCATCATTATACTCCATAAATAATTTCAGAGGAAATGGAAAGTGAATTGCCAAAGTAGTGTTTGAGTTGCCTGATGTAAGGTTATTTTGGGCAGGTTTTGAACCAAGTATCAAGAAAATATCCACTGTTCTCAGTTCTAAGTTACTGACATGGCTTTGTGATTTAACTGCTCTTTCACTATAGCTGCATGCTGTGATTAATTCTTTACTGAACCAATTAAAATTCCATCTTTTTTTTTTTTCCTTTCTCCTCCAGAATTGCACCAGGAGACAGCTTGTTTGACAAGACACCTGCTTCTTTAACACCTGCTAGAAAAATGATCTTCTGTGACTGCGTGCTTGAAGATGATGGATTATATCCATCAGTGAATAAACCAGAGACAATATCTCAGCCAGAACGTCCTCTGTCTTGTAAAGAAAGTGGAAATGGTAGATTTCTTTCTTTGATTCCAGGACTGGATGTCACTGATGAGTATCTAGGTCCTGTTGATTTTGCCAGAGGCTTAAAGAAACGTTCACCTGCAGATGAAATGGATTCGCTTACACTTCTACAGAGGGAGGGTAGTCAAACCAAACTTCACAAGACATCACTAGGAAGCACAAGTGTCTCTGCAACCTCTGTGGAAAATGCTGACACAGAAAGAGAAGCAACTTCGAGTTCAGACATGGGAAGGAATCCTCACCATTACAGCAGTGCTCTACCCAAGAATCAGTTGGTGGCAAGTAGGGGAAAGCGCCAAAATTACTATGAATACCATCCAGTATTTCTGTTCCAAAGCCTGAGCCAAACAGATTTAGAGGGATATAGTTATTTCTTCCCAGAGGACCATGCCACTGACACAGACCAAAAGTTTCTTCCATCTTGGCCCACACCTTCTGGCCTCACCGAGTCCAGTGCTTTGTTACTGTGCCAGCAGGCAGTAGCTAATTCCAGCATAGGAAGATCTTGTGGTGGCCTTCTCGGGCAGCGCCTAGAGGACGCAGTCAGCATGTGCGTTAAGGATTTGCTGCTGAAAGACGACCTCAGCTGGGCAGAAGCTTCCTTAGCTCTCCTAGAAAATGAATGCGAGAAAAGACTTCTAGAAGAAATAAATTACAACCAACAGGAACTTGAAGGGTCAGTTGAGAGCCTACTTAGTGCATTAAAGTGTCCCAATCTCTGCAGTGGTAATGGGGCGTGTACAGAATGGGGCTGTGAATGTTTTCAAGGCTACAGCTCATATGACTGCAGCATATTGTCTGGTAAGTGGGGGAAAATCAGTGAGATTTACTGGAACACTATTTTCAGTGTTTGTGCAACATATATTTAGCTTCCTTTCTCTTCTGCTTTTGTACTCTGCCAAGGGCTCCCTGTGGTGGTAGTCCTGTTGGTTACCCAGCAATTTAGTTCCACTTTAATACATCCATAATTGTTTTCCATTCAGCCTTCTCGTTTCCAAAGGGCAAAAGGTGGCCTCAGTTTGGAGTATGTAAAAATTTAAAACGTTTACCACTTTGTGAGTTTACAATTCAGAGGATAGCCCCAAGAGATTAGTAATGTTTCCACATGCTGTCTTCTTCAGGGATGATCTGCCACATCCATCCATTCCCTAAGTTTTTGTAGTCTGTGTAATCCTGTTTATTAACTGTAAGTGGAGTGTTTTTCTCCATGATGATGTTACATCTCTGTAAGCAAAATTGATGGCAGATAAAAAAATACAGCAAATAGAGCTGGGTAGATGGTCTGGGGGTTTGGGTTTGTTTTTTTTTTTTTCCCACTAAAAATTAATTTAAGCAGGTACACTAGAAAATAGGAAAAGCACTACAAAAACTAAAGCCCTTTCAAAACAAACTCTGTTAATATTTGGGTTTGCAGTGGTGCTTTTGATTCAGTGACCTATTTAAAAGCAAACAGAGAAAGAGGTAAGGAAATAATAAAAAAATATTTTGTTCCTCTTGAAGTCAAATACTTGATAAAACCCTATTTTTGAGTGTTGTAGTCTTTGTCAATTTATTGCCTGGAAAGACTTCCCCTTGAGATGTTTTTGTTTAGTCTTTAAACAAAAGATTCCCATTACAAATGATTGCTTAGCTACTACTTTTCCAGTTCCTACTACTTTTTCCATTCCTATTACTAAGTTCTGATCTTCATTTAGATTTTATTCTGCAAGTGCAATGTAAAGAACCACAGATGAGAACACAAAACACATGTCCACACGTGCTTGCTTTCAGATGAGTATTTCCTCTGTTACATAATATTCCAGTTCCAAGAAAAGCCAGATGATCTTTCAAGGGCCCTTCCAGCCCCTGACATTCTATGATCCTATGAAAAGGCAAAAGGCTCCCTTTAAGTTTTATTTTAATAAAAGAAAATATTTCTGTTAATGCCTTTCTTTATCTGGGTCCAGATTTCCTTGTTTACATATTTTTCTTAGTTGGATAGAGAAATAAACCTACTGCTTAATGTAAATGACTGAATTAAGATCCTGACATTTGTTGTCTGATCTCTGCTTTGAAGACCAGGCTCCAGAAATCACAGAGCTGGAGAACGCTGGGCTCTGTGATATCCGACAGTATGACTGCACCTCAGTGAGAGCTTTTGGCCATGGCTTCAGGGAGTCACTGAATCTGAAATGTGAAATCATCAAATTACAGGTAAGTCTCCTTCAGTGGTAAAAATTGCATTTTAAGCTTCTCAGAGAAGGAGGGGGAAAGTGTCACTGCTGTTTGTACAACCCAGCGCTTTAGTGGAAGCCGAAAGCAAAGGCACTAAGTGCTCTACAGCAGACACTCCAGTCTTTGCAAGCTGGCCATTTCCTCTCTGATAAGAAAAAAAATACAAAACATAATGGAAATGCTCAGCAGCCAAGAGGGAGATAACAGCCTAGAGCAGCTATCCATCAGAAAGGGGCAAGGGCAGCCATATTAGTAACCAACCAGGACATTGTTGTTCATTTTTCTAAGTGCTCCTGGAGAGGAGCTAAAGTACCACTTCTTTGAAAAAGGACAGCAAGGTTAAAGGCATTACCAGAATTCTGACTCAAATCTAATGCTTGAAATAGCCCTTTTGTAAAGATAATAAATCTGTTACAAAAAGAGCAAAGCACTTTCAATGTGTTGTCCATTTCCCTGGGCTAGAATACCAATGTCCGCTTTGTGATACAAGTCAGCTCCATACCCCAGGTTTGAGTAGGGGATTCAAAGTATTACACTGTAAGCTAAGAGGAATCTATATGCAGAGACAGTTGTTACTCAGACCTAGCAAAATTTGCAAGCAGTTAGCCTGGAATAAACAATTTGCAATTACAAGTTTTTATGGCATGTGAAACATCAGGCTTCCCAGAGAGGCTGTGGAGTCTCCTCTCTGGAGACTTTGGAGACCTGTCTGGGTGCTTTCCTGTGTGACCTGCATTAGATTGTGGTCCTGCACAGGTGGGGTGGACTCAATAATCTCCAGAGGTCCCTTCCAACCCCAACACCCTGTGATCAGAATAAAAAAAGCTTCAAAGTAAAGCTGGGTTTCATCAATGTGACGATGGCAGCGTTGGAAAGATGGCAAAAGGGGAACTGTTCAATGGGAGAATTTTGCCCTTGAGGCACAAAAGTTTTCCTTAGCTAGTTCCAGCAGATGCTAAAATTATTTTGTCACATTGAGCAATGTTGGATATAGATTTTCTGAAACACAACATGCATCCACTCATCTGCAAGTTAGCTTGAAATGATGAAGTTGAGAGTAACTTCACACTCCATTAGGTTGAAAGACTTTTAGACCAAGCTCATAATGAGCCAGTTATGGAACAGTTCACTTATCACAGTTTGAAGTGTCTCAGTTTTAACTCCTGACAAGATATTCTGCTATAGCACTCTTTGTCGTGGTGCATTTCATTCCCAACTACAAAAAAACTTTAATCACTTTTATTGATGATGATCTCACTGGCAAAAGGCAGGTTAGAAAATGAACACTGCTGCTGTTATCTGTAGTTGAGGAGAAAGCTGTGCATTTTTTTCCTTGAAAACACACAGGAAACAATGCTTGGGTTTTTCTGGTTTGTTTGCTTAATTGTTAGGCCAGATTAAAAGTGACTTTATGCTGAATGGACTTGAAAGAGTGTAGAGCTCCACGTATTTTGAGAGTAAATTTAAATGGTCAGAATTTCATAGGCATTTTGGCAGAGCTGACAGCTAATACACACTAAATTTCTTAATTTTCAAAATATTTTCACTGTTGAAAGGTTAAATCAAGACCATTGCCCATCAGCTGTCCTGCCCTGTTAGGAAGGGTGTGGGGTCTGTGAATGATGCTAGAAAAGGTGATTCTGAAAGAATTCTGTATTGAAATACCTCACAGCTGCTGCAACAGCTCTTGATAGAGGTTTGGGGAGGACATTGCCAAGGAAGCTCTGATTACACAGATCTAGAATTGACTTAAGATTTTTTATGAAGGATGAGGATAGGTTTAACATCTCCAAAATGAAAATACTGTTTCAGGTTCTCCTTCCTTACCTCAAATTGCAGCAGGAAGTTTTTCTGTGAGCCTAATGAACTAGAGTGTTAGTAGATTTGAAGGGGTTTTAATTGATTTTTTTTTTTTCTGAAGAAATTGTTTAAACTTGCCTCCAGCAACCAATAAAAGGTTTCTGGAGTGCATCTCATTTCATAGGTGATGGTGCTAAATGCATTCAAAATGACGTATTTAGGAATAGTTATCCATTACACTTTCACTCAGCTCTGCTGTGAATTTTTTAGCTTTGTATAGGGTGAAAGAAAGCAAAATGCTTGATTGAAAAAAAAAAAAAAACACACAAAAAAAAAACACCCACAAAAAAACACCCAAAGTTTGCTTGCATGGGAATGCAGTTGCCAACAGACCATGTGGCAGGAAGATTTCCCTGCCTTTTCTTCCACAGTAGCAAGCTTAGCTAGAATTTTACGTGTGCAAATAGTGGCATTTAATGTTTCCCACTGAATTCTAACCCAGAGACATTAGACTTGTTCAAACAATGTCCAAAGTGTGTTTTCTTTTATCTGATAAAAATAATTTTGTAATGTGTATTGCTGAAAAAACAGATTTTCTGTCTTAACATTTAGTACAGTGACAGACAGTGGATTCCTGGAGAGCCTCTAACTGTGCCAGCTGCCTTCCAAAATACCCAAACTGTTGACTGCCAGTTACCAAATGATGAGCAGCAGCCTGGTGTCATGGATCTGGTTGATGATAAACCCGTTGCCAGGTGGCAAATAAAGGTACTTGCAGAACTTTCAAATATTCACTGTTAAGGTGAAAACAGATTACATAGCTTTAGCCTTTGGAAAATGGTACTAAAGGTGGACTTCAGCCTGCTTAACTTGGGGTCTCCATTTCATCACCGAAGTTTAAGTGCTGGGTGCCATCTGAGAGTGTTCTCTTGCAAGGACAGATAAAACCTAGGAGCTACAGAGAGATAAAACCTAGGAACTACAGAGACACACATTCTTCAAGAGCAGAAGTTAGACACCATGTAGTTACCCTTGAGCATTTCAAATGACATGAGACATGTCTATGGGAAAGTTGAGTTGAGCCCAGGCTACATGTGCAAGTCCCTGTGTGAGGTAAATACCTGAGCTTGTTCTTTATTTACCCTCCAGTAGACTCCTACAATGTCAAATACTTGCCTAGACTTATTGGCAGGATTGATTAGAGTTCTGCTGGCTGTTACAAGAGCTGAAACAGCTAAGTGTAAGTGTCTGTTAACGAGTTGAAGTTCATGCTAGCAGCCCACACTAGTGATAAATTGATACCTGTGTGGGTTAATCTATTGTTTCTGTGCATCTTTGCAGATTTCTAATGATGGATTCATTTATAGTAACTCTAAAACAATGATCCTATATGATGGAGCCTGTCAGATATGTGAACCAGGAGAATCTGGGTTATGCACATTAAAGGTATGGATTTCATTACTCTCCCTGTGTATTATGAAAATACACATCTTTTCTGACAGAAAACAATACAGAATGTTGCTGTTCTTGCTTCCAGCAGGGATTTTCCATGCATTTAAAAAAAAAAAAAAATCTGGGATGAGGCAAATTTGCATTAAAAAATCAAATTAAAAGCACTTCACGTAACTACCGAATAAAACCAAACTGCAGCTGTTTAGTGGAAGTGCAGAACAGAGCAGATTTTATTTGACACATTGCAAATTCATCTAGATTTACTGTTTGCTAACCAAACAATCACATTTTCCTTTCTCTAAAAGGAGAAAACATGCAACATAGATGGACTCTGTTATGGTGAAGGTGACACAAACCCAAGCAGCCCTTGCTTACTCTGCAGACCTCATTTATCAAAGCTAACTTGGTCAGTTGTTGAAAGTAAGTTGTGATTTTCTTTTGTTATTTAGTACTTAAAAAAATATAACATTTATATAATAGGAATATTTTTTTAAACCATAGAAGGACTTAAGTTGGAAGAAACCTTAGAGATCATCCACTCCAACTTCCCCACCATGGGCAGGGATGCCTCTCAACTAGACTTACCTGCTCAAGGCCTCATAGAAAGGGATTGAAAATCTTTGCTATGTCACAGCTTCAAAACCTAAAACCTCCCCAGGACTTCTGCATCTCTCTTTTATAGAACTTGTCCTGGGGATGGGGTTTTGCTTCCTTGTTTTCACCTGGTCTCTCTAGAATTCTCTAGTTGTTCCTGCCAAATAGTTTAGAGCTCAGCAGTGCTGGCATCTAAACAGACTAAGACTTACTGATGAGGAAGTCATTGTGTGGTTGAAACCTTTCTGAATAGCAATGAGTGAATAACTTTTCCATCACCTCTGTGCTCAGTTTTTGCCATTATAGTCACTGAAGCTCATGGAACCATAGAATGGTTCAGGTTGGAAGGGACCTCAAAGATATCCAGTTCCAACCCCCCTGTGCCATAGGCAGGGACACCTCCCACATGGAACACGTCGCTCAAGGCCTCATCCAACCTGGCCTTCAACACCTCCAGGGAGGGAGCAGCCACAACCTCCCTGGGCAACCTGTGCAAGTGTCTCACCAGCCTCACTGCAAAGAACTTCCTCCTAACATCCAGTTTTAAATCTCCCCTGTTTCAGCTACCCCTCACCCTGTCATTACAAGACCTTGTCAGTAGTCCCTCCCCAGCCTCCCTGTAGGCCCCCTTCAGACACTGAAAGGTCTCCTTGAAGTCTTCTCCAGGCTGCAGACCCCCAACTTTCTCAGCCTCTCCTCATAGCAGAGCTGCTGCAGCCCTCTGAGCATCTTGGTGGCCTCCTCTGGACTGGCTCCAACAGTTCCATGTCCTTCTAGTGTTGGGGGCTCCAGAACTGCACACAGTACTCATTCCCAGGGGTTGCTCAGCAGTGTCTGTTCATTTGGTAAAGGAAGTCCCAATTGCCTCTGGTTTTTCTGACTTCCTGTACTTTTTCCTCTGCAAGCCATCTCTGCACAGTTAAAATGCAGTGAGTAGGTTCCATAATTTCAGAGTTCTTTCTACGTACAGATGCACTGCATCTTTAGCAGGTGTTGCACAGAGTAGGTGATTTCCTGGTTGTGTTGGTACAGTTGTGCTGAAAATAGCTAACGTTTTCCTGTGTCATTGAAATGACAGAACATAAGAGAAGTAATCACGTGTGATTTCTTTAATAGAAAGATATGCTCCTTCTGACTTTTATAATTAGGTTGCAACTTTTGCTTTTAAGAAGAAACTATCTCCTTTGTTGCAGACAACCAGCCTCCAGTGCTCGAAAGTTTTCAGGGTGTGCTGCAGACTTTTTATGGAGAAGATTTTGTATATCAGTTTTTGGCTTCAGATCCAGAGAGCTCTGCTATTCATTTCACATTGGATTATGGTCCAGAAGGTGCCAGTCTTTCCCCATCAGGCCTCCTTTTGTGGAAAGCTGTCTCAGTGAATCTCCATAAATTAACATTTTCTTTGACAGATGACTGCAATGCAAAGACTCAGGTAGAAATAGAGGTAATGAATATTACAGTGAAATGACACCTACTAGTAAGATGTTTAAGATCTCAAATTACAAAACTCACTGCTAGTTCATTAAACCAAGAAAACTCTCTTATTGGGCATGTCTTGTAGGTCAGTGTAAAATCATGTGACTGCCTAAATAATGGCTCATGTGTGACAGACATAAATTTCCCACCTGGAAGTGGAAGATACCTTTGTGTGTGTCTGGCTGGATTTGAAGGTGATTTCTGTCAAGTGAATATTGATGACTGTAAACTTAGCCAGTGTGGTATTGGCAGATGTGTGGATGGAATAAACAGCTATACCTGTGAATGTCCACCTGAACTGCAAGGTAGATTGCTGTGTTATTTACATTAGCACATTCAGTGATAAATAGGAATTGCCAATTTTCTGTCTACAGCTGTTTTGTAGAAGAGTTTTGCCTGTAAATAGCTTACTGTTAGAGCATGAAGAAATGTTATGCATTAAAGCTGGTAAAGCTGTATGATGCACAGCAGGGATTTTCTTGCATGAATACAGTGGTTGTTTACATCTGCAGGGGTAAACTCAGCAAGAGGGAGGATGAGTTTGGTCACAGTGTGGTTCCTCCTGTGCCTGTAGATAGACTATACACAAAGTCCCTACATTTCTTCCATGTTGTATAAGAAGCAAGATACTTATCGTAGAATCATAGAATGGTTGGGGGTGGAAGGGACCTTCAAAGGTCATCTAGTCCAACTGCCTTGCAGTGAACAGGGTCATCCTCCATGATGAGACCCAGAACCCTGTTGAACTTCACCTTGAGTATCTCCAAGGATGGGGCCTCAACTACCTCCCTGGGCAACCTGTTAGGGTGCTCCACTACCCTTGTGATAAAGAACTTATTCCTAACAGGCAACCAAAATCATCTTTTCTCTAATTTCAACCCATTGCCCCTCATCCTGTCACCACAGTCCCTCTGCAGCCTTCTTGTAGGCACCTTTCAGGTACTGGAAAGCTGCTATTAGGTCTCCCCAGAGCCTTCTCTTATCCAGGTTAAAAAGTGTGAATAGCAAACCTCTTCAGCTGTGCTTTTTAGGTGTACAGAAGTCTTGGCTGCACTTGCTAGATGCCTTTTTTTTGTATTGAGACACCTGCATACATTCTCCTTGTACATTTTATAAACACAGTCAAAGGCTAGTGACACAAGATTATTAAAATAAAATAAGTAAAAATCTGTTGTTTTAATGCAGGCAAAAACTGTCAAGAGGATGTGGACGAATGTGTATCCAGTCCTTGTTTCCCTGAAGTGTTTTGCTTCAACACTTTCGGTTCTTACTATTGTGGTCCGTGCCCAAATAACTTGCAAGGAGATGGGAAGTCATGCCATGGTAAAATTGTTTCTTCAGAAAAATGCTGTTATTTTTACTATCATTTAGGTGAAATATCTGTGGCTGGGCTTCACATTTCTAAGAGTCTTAGAAGTTTTTTCAGTAGTTAGCAAAACAGGACTGTGTCTCTGCTGATGGCAGGGACAGGACCTCAGCTGATGCCATCAG
>VWZI01011643.1:6833-30147 GCA_013396835.1 Psilopogon haemacephalus
GGGCTCAGTGCAGCCTCTCCTGGGGGCTCAGTTAAGCCTCTCCTGGGGGCTCAGTTCAGCCCTTCCTGGGGGCTCAGTTCAGCCTCTCCTGGGGGCTCATTTCAGCCTCTCCTGGGGGCTCAGTTCTGCCCTTCCTGGGGCTCAGTTCAGCCCTTCCTGGGGCTCAGTTCAGCCTCACCTGGGGTCTCAGTCCAACCGTTCCTGGGGTCTCAGTTCAGCCCTTCCTGGGGTCTCAGTGCAGCCCCTCCTGGCTGCAGGGACAGTCTTTGTGTGTGTGCTGGCTGAGGCCAGCCCTGCCAGCTCTGCTGGCCCTGGGGTGACACAGATCCCTCAGCACAACTAACTTCCAAGCCTAGAGGAGAGCAGGAAGCCTGCAGGCAGCTGCCAGTGCTGGGAGGTGCAGGACCCAGCCTGGGGTGTTCCCAGGGTCCACAAACAGGACGTGATGGGGCCCAGCCTGGGGGAGAGGTGGGGGGCAGGCAGGGGGGGTTGGTACTCACTGCACAAGAAGCAGGACTTGTGGAAGCTGCTGCCCTCACACTGCACCTCCTCGGCGAAGTACACAGCCTTCTGGCACACCCCACACTTCTTCCCTCCTCCCCAGTTTGGCATCCTGCAGAGAGAGCAGAAAGAGGCTGAGGGCACAGGGCAGAGAGGGGCAGCTGGAGCAGGCACCCAGCAGCAGTGCCCCAGCAGCTGTTCCACATCTGCACAAGTGGAGGGCACCCAGGGATGCCTGCTGCCTGCCCAGCACTCAGCACGCCCAAGGGGTCCATCCTTGCATCACAGAACCCCTCAGGCTGGCTTGGGTGGGCTCCTCCAGCCCAACCCCCTGCAGCCAGCAGGGACATGCCCGAGCAGAGCAGGGTGCCCAGGGCCACAAACAGCCTGGAAAGGACCTCTGAGATCATCAAATCCAGCTGTTAGACAAGCTGGTACTGCAGAGTGCTCCACTCAGCCATGCCCCCAAGAACCACATCTGCACAACTTCTAAATACCTCCAGGGATGGTGAATCCCTGAGCAACCTGATCCAGTATTTGGTAACTCTTCCAGTGAAGACAACCAAGCTGAGCTGCACTGCTGCCAGCCATGGGGCAGCTCCCACTTCTCTGAGCAGCCTGGGCCAGGCTCTCCCCACCCTCAGGGTCAAATATTTCTTTCTCCTTTCTCTTCATTCTCTCCTTCTCTTTTAGTTTAAACCATCACCCCCAGGCCTGCCACGCTCTCAGCCACCTCCTTGGCACTCCTGCTCCTGCCAGGCAGGAAAGCAGAAATCTGCCTGGCCTGGAAGCCATGGAACCTCCAAGCCCTTTTCTATGGCAGGAAAGAGAGGAAGCAGGACAATGATGGGAGAGGGAGGTCCCAGAGGCACCCATGGCACTGCACCTCCTTAGCTCACAGCCCTGCCCGGGGGGACTGCTGCTTGGGACTGGGCAGGGCACAGGTGGTCACCTCAGCTGGAGCACTTCCAGCTTCTCCTCCTGTGCTGTTCTGAACTCATTGGAGGATTGGAATGAGGAATCAGGACATAGGCTGAGAGAGGAAAGCACTGAGGGTGCTGCTGCACTCACAGCTTTACTGAGAAAGAGGAAAAAAAATGTTTTAAGAGTTGTAACCCAAATATAGAATCACAGAATGGTTTAGGTTGGAAGAGACCTCAAAGCTCAGCCAGTTCCAACCCCCCTGTGCCATAGGCAGGGACACCTCCCACTAGAGCAGGACACTCAAGACCTCATCCAGCCTGGCCTTGAACACATCCAGGGAGGGANTCATAGCAGAGCTGCTGCAGCCCTCTGAGCATCTTGGTGGCCTCCTCTGGACTCTCTCCAGCAGTTCCATGTCCTTCCTGTGCTGGGGGCTGCAGAGCTGCAGACAGTGCTGCAGGTGGGGTGTGAGGAGAGCAGAGCCAAGGGGCACAATCCCCTCCCTTGCCCTGCTGCCCACAGCTGCTCTCAATGCAGCCCAGGACAGGGTTGGCTGTTCAGAGCTCTCTGGGCTGGGGCTGCTCCTGCATGGCTCTTTTCTCCCTGCCTTCTGAATAATGTCACTCACTTCTTTCCTGTTGTTAACCCTCCCTGGCCCATCTACCTTCACCTATCTGCTGCATTAGCAGATGGTGAGAGAAGACTGGGGACAGAGGGGAAGGTGGTAGGGGGTGGTCAGAGACCCCTCTTAGGGATTTTGATCTCTGGGATGGGCTGTGGTGGTTCTGTATTACCTTTTCCCTGTATATATCTGTAAATATCTGTTACACATTGTCAATATCTGCTTGGATATTGTGCTGAGCTGTAGATATAAAGCTCCAGTCCTTAACTTCCAGCTGACTGAGTCCTAGCCTGGGTTATTTCAGAGTGTGTGGGGGCAGCTAACTGCTAAACCACCACAACATTGTCAATATCTGCCTGGATGTGGTGCAGAGCCAAGTGCAAGGTCCTGCAGCTGGGGTGGGTCAATCCAAAGCACAAATGCAGGCTGAGGCTGAAGGACTTGGGGGTGCTGGGGGTGCAAAGCTGGAGAGGAGCTGGCACTGAGCACTGCCAGCCCCCAGCAGTGTGGGCAGCAGGGGCAGGGAGGGGATTCTGCTCCTCTGCTCTGCCTGCTGAGACCTCCCTGCAGTGCTGGGGCAGCTCTGGAGCCCTCAGCACAGCACAGGCAGGGCCGGAGGAGGCCACAGCAGTGCTGGCAGGGCTGGAAGGGCTCTGCTGGGAGGCAGGCTGAGAGCTGGGGGTGTGCAGCCTGGAGAGGAGAAGGCACCAGGGAGACCTTCTGGTGGCCTTGCAGTGCTTCAGGGGACGATCAGAGAGCTGGGGACAGATTTTAGCAGGGCTGTAGTGACAGGAGGAGGGGTAAGGGCTTCAGACACGAAGAGGGGAGACTTAGATCAGACATTTGGAGGAAACTCTTGCCCATGAGGGTGAGAATGGCACAGGTTGCCCAGGGAGGTTGTGGATCACAATTATCACCCTGGAAGTGTTCAAGGCCAGGCTGGATGAGGCCTTGAGCAGCCTGTGCTGGTGGGAGGTGTCCATGGCAGGGGGCTTGGAACTGGCTGAGCTTTGAGCTCCCTTCCAGCCTGAACCATTCTATGATGTGGCAGCTCCCAGGACCTGTTGGTCAGAGCTGCTCCATCCCCAGCTGCTGCCATGGTGGAACGAGGGAGCCCAGAGCCAGGAGAGGACCCTGCCAGACCCTCCTTAGATGGCAGCAGATGTTCCCTTTCCACCTCCTCCTCCCAGCAGCAGCACAATAGGTTCCCCACAGCCCTGAAGCAGCATCTCCCTGGAGGTGTTCCAGGCCAGGATGGACAAGGCTTGGAGCAACCTGTGCTGGTGGGAAGGGTCCCTGCCCATGGCAGGGGGGTTGGCACCAGCTGAGCTTTAGGGTCCCTTCCAACCCGACCCAACTCTGCTTCTCTAGGCAGAGCCAAACCCCTCCCAGTGCTGCAGTTTTGCCAGGCAATAACAAAGGGGAAATGGATCTCAGCCTGGTTCTAAGGGCAGGCAGAGCTGGCAGGGTGTGGGGCAGGCAGAGCTGGCAGGGTGTGGGGCTGGCAGAGCTGGCAGGGTGTGGGGCAGGCAGGGCACAGTTCACTGCCAACACACTGCCAGGGCTGCCCAGGGATGCTGGCCCAGCTCCAGCCCAGCTCCAGCCCAGCTCTAGCCCAGCTCCAGCCCAGCTTTAGCTCCTGGGTGCACAGAGGAAGCTGCGGAGAGTGTCAGGAGCAGGAGCTGAGGAGGCTGCAGGGACCCCAGGAGCTGTGTGCGGGATGCGATCAGAGCAGCCAGGGAGCCTCTGCCCTGCCCTGCGCTCCTCCAGCCTCCTGCCAAACTCCTCCCTTCCAGGCTCAGCCTTGGATTGCCTTAAAAGGACACAAAGTGTCTCTGTCTCTCTCTCTCTCTCTCTCTTGTGTTTGTTTGGTTTTTTTTTTCCCTCTGCACAAGGAGAAAGGCCAGAGCCGGGGCAGGAGTTTCCTTGGAGGGCAAAAGCATCCAGCAGCATCCTCCAGGCAGCAGCCATCACAGGATCCCAGGATGTTGGAAGGGACCCAAAGAGCTCCTCCAGTCCAACCCCTGCCAGAGCAGGANCAGCCTGTGCCACTGCTCTGGGACCCACCCAGGCAAGAAGTTGCCTCTTGTGTGGAGCTGCAACCTCCTGTGCTGCAGCTTCCATCCATTGCTCCTTGGCCTATGGCAGGGAGCAGTGAGCAGAGCCTGTCCCCCCTCTCCTCACCCCCAGCCCTCACACACTTACAAACATTGATCCAATCCCCTCTCAGTCTTCTCTTCTGCAGCCTAAGCAGCCCCAGGTCCCTCAGCCTCTCCTCCCCAGGCACTGCTGCAGTCTCCTCAGCATCCTCACAGCCCTCCCCTGGTCCCTCTCCAGCACATCCCATGCCACCAGGAGCCCACCAGCCCCTTTTGCCCCCCACCAGTGTGAGCCCCTAAGTCAGGGATTACACCACACTGGCCCCCAAACTCAGAGGCTGGCAGGCTCCATCTCTGGCACCCCCCAGCCCTCCTTGGTGGGAGCCTCACCAAAACCCCCCCAGAACTCTGCCCTCACTCCCTGCCCCACGCAGACAAGCTCAGGGCCAAGCTGCCTGGCAGGGGTTTGGAGCCAGCTGCTGCCCTTTGCCTCCACACCCTAAGCCCTTTCACAGCAGCAGTGGCAGAGGAGCTCTGTGTGCCCCCAGCAGCAGGGTTCAGCTGCTCCAGCCCTGGCACTGGCCGGGGGGACAACTTCCTCTGAGCTGCCTGAAAGTCTTCAGGAGGAGAAAAATCCTTCTAGGGGGAAGCTCATCTGATTAGCACGAGAGGAAACAGCCTCAAGCAGCACCAATGCTGCCGTGTCCAGCCCTGGCACAGGCTGCCCAGGGCAGTGGTGGAGTCCCCATCCCTGGAGGAGTGTCAAAGGCATGGAGCTGTGGTGCCCTTGGCAGGGCTGAGTTAAGGGCTGGGCTCCATGACCTCAAAACTCTTTCCAACCCAAACAATTCCACGATTCTCTGTTTGCCACAGGCAGAGTTCAAGCCCCTTTGTTGCTGCTTTTCCTCCTCCCATGGTGGTAGGGCTGCAGATGTTTCCTCCAGGCAGTGCAAACAAAGTCACTCTGGTTTCAGCAGGTGCCTCTGGCCCTGATGGAGCCAACAGCACAGGGGCAGCCTCAGCCAGGCCACATCCCACCAAGACCTCCTGGCGTGCACCAGAGTGGAGCTGCTGTGCAGGGACAGCGTGAAAGGTCCTCGGGCTTGTGAGAGCTGGGCCCAGGGAGAGCCTGAGGCAAGAGGCAAGGCTCTGGGCACTGCCTCTGAGGCCACGGCAGGCACAGGCAGGTGCTGAGAGCCTGGCAGGGCATGGGAGAGACCAAACAGCAGCTGGGGTACAGGGCAGCATCAGCAGGAAGCATCCTGCTCGTGGAGCCTGGGACTACCTTGCTCATGGAGCATCCTGCTCATGGAGCCTGGAACCACCCTGTTCATGGAGCCTGGGAGCTCTCTGCTCATGGAGCTCTCTGCTCGTGGAGCCTGGGAGCTCTCTAGCCTGGGAGCTCTCTGCTCATGGAGCCTGGGAGCTCTCTGCTCATGGAGCTCTCTGCTCATGCAGCCTGGGAGCTCTCTGCTCATGGAGCTCTCTGCTCGTGGAGCCTGAGAGCTCTCTGCTCATGGAGCTCTCTGCTCATGGAGCATCCTGCTCATGCAGCCTGGGAGCTCTCTGCTCATGGAGCTCTCTGCTCATGGATCCTGACACTTGCAGCAGCCACCTCAGAAGTGAAACCCTTACAGCAGCCATGGAGGCAGAGCCACATCCTGATTCCCTCCCCAGTGACCCCTTCCCTTGCAGTGCTTTGCTCGGAGCAGGTTGCAGCAGCAGCAGCTGAGCACCACGTTCTGGCCAATGGCAACACTTTGTGACCACAGCCTCACTTCTCCACAGCACTAGTGGCAGAGTGAAGGACAGGAGGTCACTGTCCTCAGGCCAAAGACCTCACTGAGCTCAGACATGAAGCTGCCCAGGGCTGCTAAAACACAGGATGATTTCCTCCCTCATGCAGATCCATGTACCACAACTGGGAGAAGCTCAGTTTAGATTGGACATTAGGAAGAAACTCTTCACTTTGAGAGTGGTGAGGCACTGAAAGGAGCTCCCTGAAGAAGCTGTGGAGAAAAGAAGGCTCCAGGCAGACCTTAGAGCAGCCTTCCTGTACCTGAAGTAGCTCCAGGAGAGCTGGGGAGGGACTTTGGACAAGGGCTGGGAGTGGCAGGACGAGGGCAAACGGCTTTGAGCTGGGAGAGAGGAGAGTGAGAGTGGAGAGGAGGAAGAAATTGTGAGAGTGAGGGTGGGGAGACACTGGCACAGGTTGCCCAGGGAGGTTGTGGAGTACAGAAGCACCCAATGTGATCAAAGATCACATTGGGTGCTTCTGTACTCCACAACCTTCCTGTTAGGTGTTCAGGGCCAAGCTGGATGAGTCCTTGAGCAACCTGTGCAGGTGGCAGGTGGGGGTGGAACTGGCTGATCCTTGTGGTCCCTTCCAACCCAGACTGATTCTATCAAACAAACTGGAGAGTAGGAAGAAAGTCTTGACAGTGAGACACTGGCACAGATTGCCCAGGGAGGTTGTGGAGCACAGAATCACAGAATTTGATCAAAGATCACATTCTGTGATTCTGTGTTCCACAACCTCTCTGGGGGTGCCCAAGGCCAGGCTGGATGAGGCCTTGAGCAGTCTGTGCTGGGTGGGAGCTGTCCCTGCCCACGGCAGGGGTTGGAGCTGGATGAGCTTTGAGGTTCCTTCCAACCCTGTGATTCTGTGACCTCCAGAGCAAACACAAGCAGGACCTCACAAGCAGCATCCTCTGTGCCAGGCATGGCTCAGCCCTGGAGCTGGGTCATCACTCACTGCTGGGTGAGGTCTCAGGACTCAGGATGCCAACCTGCAGTGCTGGGCACACCGACACAGAACCCCAGCAGCCTGGCACCCCTTGGGGGTAACTGCTGCCAGTGGCTGGCTCTGCACCAGCAGAGTGTGCAGGGGCAGGTGCTTGGTACAGACCCACCCGTGGCTCTGCTGGGCTCCTGTGCACCAGTCTGGGAGGCAGCCTAAGCTACACTACCAAGCAGGCACGAAGCAGTGTGCAGCCAGCACGTCCTGATGCTCTGGGTGGTGCCCAAACCATGGCTGCAAGGGCAAGCAGCAGGCAGGTGAAGCTAAGGCATCCAGTGGCAGGAGCACAGCAGCAGCCCTCCTTGGAGGGGGACTCATGGAATCATTAAGGTTGGTAAACATCCAACATCATCAGGTCCAACCTTCTACCCCACACCTCCACGGCCACTAAACCACGTCCCAAAGTACCACAGCCACTCGTTTTTTTTAACACCTCCAGGGGTGGGGACTCCACCACCTTCCTGGGCAGCCTCTGCCCATCCCTGACCACTCTTGCAGCAAAGAATTTTTTCCTCCTCTCCAACCTAACCCTCCCCTGGCACAATTTCAGGACATTTCCTCCTCTTCTGTCACCTGAGCCTAGGGAGCAGAGCCCAACCCCCAGCTGGCTCCAAGCTCCTTCCAGGGAGCTGCAGAGAGCAATGAGGTCTCCTCCTACCTTCCTTTTCTTCAGGCTGAATAATCTCATCTCCCTCAGCCTCTCCTCATCAGACCTGCTCTCCAAACCCATCAGGAGCTTCCCTGCCCTTCTCTGTACCCACTCCAGCTCCTCAGTGTAGGAAGGACAGACTGAAAGAGTTGGGGCTGTGCAGGGTGCAGAAGAGGAGGCTCCCAGGGGACCTTCTGGTGGCCTTCCAGGATCTGAAGGAGGCTACAAAAAAAAAGCTGGGGAGGGACTTCTGAGGCTGTCAGGGAGTGAGAGGAGTGGGGGGAATGGAGCAAAGCTGGAGGTGGAGAGATTGAGGCTGGAGGTGAGGAGGAAGTTGCCTTGGGTGTCCAATCTAAACCTCCCCCTCCATCACTGTGCTGCCCCAAAGCAAAGCACCTCTCCTGATCTTCATCATCTTCATCTTCATCCCCAAAACTGCCAGAGAAGTCCAGAGCCCCTTCCTGGGCTGTGCAGGGTCTGTGCTTCATCTGTTTCTTCGTGCACTTTTGATATGATGTCAGCTTGATAGGAAGGGAGTGGAAGCCCTCCTCAGAAGCCCTAACTTCATCCATGCTTTCATCTTTACTGGCAGCCTCTTCTGCCTCTGCTTGTGGAGCTGCATGCACAAGTTTCCCATCACTGGTGGCACTCTCTTGTCCAAGGGTGCAGCTGCATTCAGAGGTCTCCTTCAAGTGCAGCTGTGTCCATAACAAGCAGGTCATAACATGGTGCTGCTTCATGAAAGTGCTTCCTCAGCCCACTTGTGCTAAACTGAGCTCCTGTGTCTGAGCCTGGCAAGCAACACAAGCAGGGCATGGAACTGTTGGACTGAGTCCAGAGGAGGCCACCAAGATGCAGCTGAGAGGGCTGCAGCAGCTCTGCTCTGAGCACAGGCACAGAGAGTTTGGGGCTCTGCAGCCTGCAGAGGAGAAGGCTGCCAGGAGAGCTTGGAGTGGCCTTGCAGGGTCTGCAGGGGGCTGCAGGAGGGCTGGGGAGGGATTAATGACAAGGTCTGGTGATGAGAGGAGGAGGAGGAGGAGGAGGAGGAGGAGGAATGGGTTTGAAGTGGCAGAGGGGAGATAGAAAGGGGATGTGAGGAAGAAGCTCTTTGCAGGGAGGGTGGTGAGACACTGGCACAGGTTGCCCAGGGAGGTTGTGGAGCACAGAATCACCCAACGTGATCTTTGATCACGTTGGGTGATTCTGTGCTCCACAACCTCCCTGGAGGTGTTCAGGACCAAGTTGGATGAGTCCCTGAGCAACCTGTTCCAGTGGGAGATGTCCCTGCCTATGGCACAGGGGGGCTGGAACTGGCTGAGCTTTGAGCTCTCTTCCAACCTGACCCACTCTGTGATTTGATGATTCTAAGTATGGCAGAAGCAGCAGTTCTCAGTGTCCATCCCAAAGAGAGTTCCTCTGGTTCCAGCACATCCTAGTGAGAAGAGCCCAACCCCCACCTCACTGCAGCCTCGTTCAGGGAGCTGTAGAGAGTAAGAAGGTCTCCCCTCAGCCTCCTTTTCTCCAGACTAAACAATCTCAGCTCCCTCAGCTGCTCCTCACAGGACTCGTGCTCTAGACCCTTCATCATCTTTGGTGCCCTGCTCTGGGCAGTAATTAACTTCAGAGCCATCCCTTTGTGCTTGGAGGACAGCACTGAAGAACAGGAGCCTCATGCTGGCCTGAGCAAAAGGGGTTGGGTGGGTTTTTTTTTTTCCAGTGAGGCTTAATACAGGCAGGTGGCAGAGAAACATCACCAGTGCTGGCCACAATTCCCTCCTGACCATGCTCACAGCAATCCTGGCAGGTGGCCTGGCAAAGAGATGAGGCAAAGAGAAGGAAAACTGAGAGCATCCTGCTCATGGAGCCTGGGAGCTCTGTGCTCATCCAGCCTGGGAGCTCTCTGCTCATAAAGCCTGGAACCTCTGTGCTGATGGAGCTCTCTGCTCATGGAGCCTTGGAGCAGCCTGCTCATGGAGCTCTGTGCTCATGGACCTCTCTGCTCATGGAGCCTGAGAGCTCTGTGCTCATGGAGCATTTTGCTCATGGAGCCTTGGAGCATCCTGCTCATGGGCCTCTCTGCTCATGGACCTCTCTGCTCATGGAGCCTGAGAGCTCTGTGCTCATGGAGCATTTTGCTCATGGAGCCTTGGAGCATCCTGCTCATGGGCCTCTCTGCTCATGGACCTCTCTGCTCATGGACCTCTCTGCTCATGGTCCTCTCTGCTCATGGGCCTCTCTGCTCATGGGCCTCTCTGCTCATGGACCTCTCTGCTCATGGAGCCTGGGAGCTCTGTGCTCATGCAGCCTGGGAGCATCCTGCTCATGGAGCTCTCTGCTCATGGAGCCTGGGAACACTCTGAAACCACAGCAGAACACCCTGGGGTCTGATTGCCACCTTCCATAGAGCAGCTGCTGCAGCCACCAAACAACTCAGAATCTGAAGAAGGAGGAAGCTCAGCAGATGAGGAACCAGCTTGTGGGGACACACCAGATGGGAAATATCAGGACAGAGCTTCAGCAGCAGTAACTGCAACTGGGCCCATGGAGGGCCCTGCCCAGGCCAGCAGCATCTGTCCCATCACCTGGGCACAAGGCAAACAACCCCACATGAGGCACACCAGGATTGTCCTTTCCTGTCCTCCTGCCACAGCTGGCTGTGAGCAGGCTCTGGGCTGCCAGCAGTGTAAATGAGGCTAAGTGGAGGGCAGCTGGGACACAGTGATGGCAAACTGGTGAGCAAGAGCAGAACGAGGTCCTGAGGCTGGCAAGCACTGGGACGAGGCACAACACCTGGCACCACATGGAGAACTGAAAGACCTGCCCCAGGAGATGCACCTGTGTCAGAGGAGACATCTGAGGGCTTTGCCATGAGAGGAGAAAGTTAGGAGAGTCCAGAATGATCTTCAGCCACAGCTCACCTGCCCTGCAGCTCCCACAGCAGCACAGCCAAGTGTTACCTCTGCTGCCACCCCTCAGGTGCCCTTGGGGTTTGCTGTGCCAGGGAAGGAGCCAGCCTGAGGCCAGCACCACACTGAGCCCTGTGCCACATGGCTATGGGTGAGCTCTCACCAGCTGTGCCATGCTGTGAGCCAACACTGCCTGCTGGATGTGCACAAAGGCAGCCTGGAAGTTCTCTGTCCCAGCAGCTCCTCGGAGGAGATCCCAACTGCAGCTGGAACCAAAGCCAACAGCGTTTGCAGGAATGCTGAGGAATGCTGCCCACTCCCTCAGGAATCAACACCCACACCCTGGCCAGGCTCACTTCTGCTTCTCAAAGCCCTCATTTCCCCCCATGGCTCACATCCTCATCATCCTGCACTGCCTCCCAGGAGCAGGGAGCTGGAGTTTCCAGGAGGCACTGCCCAACCTGCCCATCTGAGCAGGGAGGCACCAGGCTGGCTGCCAAGCACTGCCACTTGCTGAGTGCCAGGGACTCAGGTGGTCACAGACACCACCGCACCTCTCCAGCCTCACCAGCAAAGAGCCAGGAGGTGCAGCACCCACAGCTGAGCTCATGCTAGGACTATTTTAGCTCCTGCACCTTCTCTCTGTGTCCATCCCTCCTTAGATACAGCACCCAGCACCTTGGCCAAGCACTCACCCATGTCCCTGCCATGCACTGGCCTGCAGCTGCTCTGAGGTTTGGAAAGTGGCACCTGCAGCTGTGCTCCAGCTGTGCCCAGCCAGGTGCCCAGTGATGCCCAGCTCCTCAGCAAGGTGACCTCAGCCCTGGCCTGGCCTGGCTGCCCTGAGTGTGCCACAGGCTGCAGAGCAGGGCAGCAGCAGCACCCTTGTGTAGGTGCTGGGATGGGGCATGAAGACTGCTCACTGCCCAGACCCACAGCACTATCCAGACCCAGCTGCTAGGGAGTGAGAGGAGTGGGGGGAATGGAGCAAAGCTGGAGGTGAGGAGATTGAGGCTGGAGGTGAGGAGGAAGTTGCTGAGCATGAGAGTGGTGAGAGGCTGGAATGGGTTGCCCCTGCAGGGAGGTGTTTGGGGCCAGATCCCTGGAGGTGTTTTTGGCCAGGCTGGCAGAGGCTGTGGGCAGCCTGCTCTAGGGTAGGGTGTCCCTGGGCATGGCAGGGGGGTTGGGACTGCCTGATCCTTGTGCTCCCTTCCAACCCTCACTGACTCCCTGATTCTATGATTCTACCACTGCTCACTGCCCAGACCCAGAGCTCTGCCCTGGGATGCTCCCGTGCAGAGGGCACCGCAGAGTCACCAGAGGGCTGCAGCCGACGCCAGGTCTGTGGGTGGGCAGTGCCCAGGCCGTGGCCGCGGCCGCACTGGGGCGGCTCAGCGCAGCTCCCCCGGGGCTGTCTCAAGCGCTGCAGCTTCCGCACGGGGACATGTGCGCGGTGCTGCCGCCGCTTCCCGCCCCGCCGGGGCCCACGCAGCCCTCACCCACCCCACGGGCACACGGCAGGGGCTCTGCCCCGGCCCCGCATCCCTCCCCAGGGGCTCGGTTCGGGGGTCCCGGAGCGGGGCTGGAGATGCGGCTGGGAAGCGGTCCGGCCCCCGGGGGGCTCCGCAGCGGGCTGGGAGGGGGGTCCCGACCCGCACCTACCTGCAGCTGGAGCTGAGCTGAGCTGAGCTGAGCTGAGCTGAGCTGTGCTGAGCTGTGTCGGGAGCGGGGCTGGGGCCGCTGCCCGCCCGCGGGTTTTGTGCGCGGCGGAGGGAGGCGGGAGCGGGGCGGCGGCGCTCGGCCCCGGCCAGGGCTGATGTCACTGCGGACACCGCCCCGGGGGCACGGCCAGCGGAGCTGACACCGCCTGCGGCCCCCGACCCGCTCTGGCCCCGGCCGCGCCGCAAGGACTGCTTGGCGCGGTCCTGGTACCGGGGCCAAGTGGAAGGTCCTGCCCCGGAGTGGGACCAATCCCAAACACAGCTCCAGGCTGGGTGGGGAATGGCTGAGAGCAGCCCTGAGGAACAGGACCTGGGGGTCTGGGTGGATGAGAAGCTCAAGATGAGGCTGCAGTGTGAGTGCAGCCCAGACAGCAACTGTGTGCTGGGCTGCAGCAAGAGCAGCTGTGGGCAGCAGGGCAAGGGAGGGGATTGTGCCCCTTGGCTCTGCTCTCCTCACACCCCACCTGCAGCACTGTCTGCAGCTCTGCAGCCCCCAGCACAAGGACATGGAACTGCTGGAGAGAGTCCAGAGGAGGCCACCAAGATGCTCAGAGGGCTGCAGCAGCTCTGCTCTGAGGACAGGCTGAGGGAGTTGGGGCTGTGCAGCCTGGAGAAGAGAAGGCTGCCAGGAGACCTTAGAGCAACCTTCCAGTATCTGAAGGGGCCTACAGGAGGGCTGGGGAGGGACTGTTCACAAGGTCTCGTAATGACAGGACGAGGGGGAATGGGTTCAAACTGGCAGAGGGGAGATTTAAACTGGATGTTAGGAGAAAGTTCTTCACAGTGAGGGTGGTGAGAGACTGGCACAGGTTGCCCAGGGAGGTTGTGTCTGCTCCCTCCCTGGATGTGTTCAAGGCCAGGCTGGATGAGGTCTTGAGTGACCTGTTCTAGTGTCCCAGCGGGGTTGGAACTGGCTGAGCTTTGAGGCCTCTTCCAACCTAAACCATTCTATCATTCTATGATTCTATGTCTTGGCCTCGGGGACCCTTCAGCCCCACGCTGCAGGGAACCCTCCCAGATCCCAGCTCATCCCACCCACCCAAAACAGGCTGGAGGAGTGGGGTCAGGAGCACCTCGTGAGGTATTGTGGCAAAAGCATTCATTAGTGTCAAAATAAACTTCAGCAAAGAGCCAGAAAGAAAAGGTGTCCAAAGCAGATTTGTGGCACTGCACTGGAATGTGCTGGGGCTCTGCCATCAGGAAAAGAGAGCAAGCAGGCTCATGATAAGGGACTCTGCCTGAGCATAAATTGGGAAGATAAAGACCCTACAAATCCCTCTGCTTAGCACAGAAACTAATTACAAGGTGAAGGCTGCACAGAATCCTCTACCAAGTTCACCAAAAGGACATTAGAGGAAGACTCCTCCCTTACTTCATCCAGAAGACCACCAGAGGGGTGCAGAAGACCCCCAAGGATCACCACACATGTGTAAGACAATCCTCAAGAGGACCACTTAGGATTCTGAAGGCTGTTTGAGTAGGTGTTAGAAACCATTTGCATACGTATTAGGAACCTGTTATAAAAATGTGTTTGTGGGGTGCAGTGTGCAGTGTCCCCCTGCACCCAGCACTGTTTTCCCTTCCTAGCCAATAAAAAAGAAATGAGCTTTGGAAATAGAATCTGTGGCTCCTTTATTACAGTTCTACAAGGCCAAGTACAAGGTCCTGCAGCTGGGTCAGGGCAACCCCAGTCCAGGTTGGAGGGTGGTGAGATGCAGAGCAGCCCTGCAGAGAAGGACTTGGGGGTGCTGGTGGGGGAGAAGCTGGGCAGGAGGCAGCAGTGGGCACAGGCAGCACAGAAGGCCAAGGGCAGCCTGAGCTGCATCCAGAGCAGGGTGGGCAGAGATGGGGAGAGGAGATCCTGCCCCTCTGCTCTGCTCTGCTCAGGCCTCACCTGCAGGGCTGGGGCCAGCTCTGGGGCCCTCAACACAGGAAGGACATGGACCATGGACCATGGACCATGGACCAGAGGAGGCCACAAAGATGTTGAGAGGCTGCAGTGTCAGCCAGGCCACACAGCTTGGTGTCATTCATACCTTTGATCAGGGAACCTCCATCCCATTGCCCGTAATGGCCAACAAAGATGTTAAACAGCACTGGTGCCAGTACTGACCCCTGAGGGACACCACTTGGCACTGGTCTCCATTTGGACATTGGAGAAGTGCCAGGACCTGTGAAAAGCTGAGGTGAGCCCATGGGCAAGCCCTGCAGTGTGACCTGGCACTAAATGTCTATCAGACCCTGGGTGCTGCTGCATGCTCAGAGCCCTGCAGGACTCTGCAGTCCCTGCTGGAGTTTGGGCATTCCCTCGTGCTCATCCCTGTCTGATTCTCATGGTGCTGGGGTGCAGACTCCCACCCTGCACCCCCTGGGAAGCATCCTCCAGGCCCCAGCACCATCCTCCTCTGTCAGAGAAGCTGGCTGCAAGGAGAGCAGGAGGCAGAGCAGGACACCCTCCCCAGTCCCCAGCCACCCCCACACAGGGACAGGAGCCAGGTGACACTGGGCAGAGAAAGAATCTTCTCCCCTTTCTCCAGCACTCTTCATGTCACTCAGTCCATCCCTGCTCCATCAGCTGTGCTTGGAGGCCAGCAGAAGGCAGCCCCTTCCAGGAGCAGCTCCACAGGGAGAAGCCAGGAGAAGGGAATGGCTTTGCAAGTGTCTGCAGCTGGTCCCAGCCTGAGCTCTGCCTCGGGAGTCCCTGAGGCACCTGTGAGGCAGGAGGAGCTGCCAGCAGCTGCAGAAGGCAGGGATGGAGAGAGGCTCCCAGCAGCTGTGCCATGGGCAGGATTGTCAAGCCAGGCCAAGAGGCAGTTAGCAAAGCTCCAAGTGACCTTCTCATGCCTGGGCTGGCTTCTTGCTACTGGAAAAATGGAAGCAGGCATTAAAGAAAGAGGCAGCTGCCAGGAGAGGCTGCCAGGAGAGGCTGCCTGCTGCTCTCCCGGGTGCAGGGGACCCTTCCCTCTGCTTCTCCTGAGCCACAGCAGCTTGCCTAGGGCAGGCAGCCTGTTTGCAGGCTGGCTGAGGAGCCCTGGCTGCTGGGAGTGCATTCCTCAAACTGGGAGGAAGGGAGGAGGCAGCCCCTCCTTGGGAGGGCAGCAAGCAGGGAGTTGCTTCCTTGGGACCTGGAAAACTGGCACCAGATTCCACAGTAACTATGCCCTGAAGACATTCCTGGTCCTGAACCAAGGCCTGGAACACAGGAAGGGGATGAGGATCGTGAGGGCCATGTGCTGCCAGGGTCCTGTGTGCAGCAGGGGTGGATGCTGTGAGAGAGCAGCCAGACTGCCATGGTGGCTGTGCAGAGCAGGGCTGAAGAGCTGCAGGAACACAGCCCCTGGCAAAGCACAGGCAGGCAGAGCAGAGCTGGCCTGAAGCACCCTGGGCATGGCCCATCCAGCAGCTCAGGGCACAGCAGATCACCTCACAGCCAGGGACATCAGGAGTCACAGAATGGGTTAGGCTGGAAGGGAGCTCAAAGCTCAGCTAGTCCCAGCCCCCCTGTGCCATAGGCAGGGACACCTCCCACTACAACAGATTACTCAAGGACTCATCCAACCTGGTCCTGAACACCTCCAGGGAGGTGGTGGAGCACAGAATCACCCAATGTGGTCTTTGATCACATTGGGTGATTCTGTGCTCCACAACCTCCCTGGGCAACCTGTGCCAGTGTCTCACCACCCTCACTCCAAACAACTTCCTCCTCACATCCACTTTCTATCTCCCCTCTGCCACTTCAAACCCATTCCTCCTCCTCCTCCTCCTCTCATCCCCAGCCCTTGTCAATAGTCCCTCCCCAGCCCTCCTGCAGCCCCCTGCAGATCCTGCAAGGCCACTCCAAGCTCTCCTGGCAGCCTTCTCCTCTCCAGGCTGCAGAGCCCCAACTCTCTGTGCCTGTGCTCACAGCAGAGCTGCTGCAGCCCTCTCAGCTGCGTCTTGGTAGCCTCTTCTGGACTCAGTCCAACAGTTCCATGTCCTTCTCGTGCTGGGGGTGAAGAGCTGGCACTGGGAATGCTGCTTGGGTGTTCAGGGCCCCACTGAAGGGAAGGTGCAGGTTTAGCTGACAGGGCACTGGATTACAGAATCACAGAATCAAGCAGGTTGGAAAAGACCTCCAGGATCATCCAGTCCAACCTCTCCCCTAACACCTTCTCATTAACTAACCCCTGGCACTCAGTGCCTCATGCAGCCTCCTCTTGAACACCTCCAGGGATGGGGACTCCACCACCTCCCCTGCAGCCCATCCCAGTGCCAATCTCTCTCTCTGCCAACAACTTCCTCCTAACATCCAGCCTGAGCCTGCCCTGCCACAGCTTGAGCCTCTGTCCCCTCCTTCTGGCCCTGGCTGCCTGGCAGCAGAGCCCAACCCCAGCTGGCCACAACCTCCCTTCAGGGAGCTGCAGAGAGCAATGAGCTCTGCCCTCAGCCTCCTCTTCTGCAGGCTGCACACCCCCAGCTCCCTCAGCCTCTCCTCTTGGGGCTGTGCTCCAGGCCCCTCCCCAGCCTTGCTGCCCTTCTCTGGGCACCTTCAGCACCTCAACATCTCTCTGCAATGGAGGCAACCAGAGCTGGACACAGCACTCAAGGTGTGTGCTGAGCAGTGCTGAGCACAGGGGCACAAGCACTGCCCTGCTCCTGCTGCCCACACTGCTCCTCAGCCAGCCCAGGATGCCCTTGGCCTTCTTGGCCCCCTGGGCACACTGCTGGCTCCTGTTCAGCTGCTGCCCACCAGCACCCCCAGCTCCCTCTCTGCCTGCTCTCAGCCACTCTGTCCCCAGCCTGTGGCACTGCCTGGGGTTGCTGTGGCCAAAGTGCAGAGATTGGACTCGTTAAAGCTCCTGGCACTGGACTGTGCCCATCTGTGCAGCCTGCCCAGGTCCCTCTGCCACATTTCTGACTGGAGCCTGGACAGGCTGGAGAGATGGGCCCAGGTGAACCTCATGAAGTTCCACAAGAGCAAGTGCAGGGTCCTGCACCTGGGACAGAACAATCCTCACTGCCAGTACAAGCTGGGGGATGAGGTGACAGAGAGCAGCCCTCTGGAAAGGAACTTGGGGTTGCTGATGGATGAGAAGTTGGAGATGAGCAGGCAGGGTGAGCTTGCAGCACAGAAGGCAAATCACATCTTGGGCTGCATCAAAAGCAGTGTGGGCAGCAGAGCCAGAGAGGGGACTCTGCCACTGTGCTCTGCTCTGGGGACACCTCACCTGCAGTGCTGCATCCAGTTCTGCAGCCCTCATTTGAGGAAGGACATGGAGTGGATGGAGCAGGGCCAGGGGTGAGCCACAGAAATGATCAGGGGGTTGGAGCAGCTCTGCTATGAGGATAGGCTGAGGGAGCTGGGGATGTGCAGCCTGGAGAGGAGGAGGCTCCAGGGGCACCTAAGAGCAGCCTGCCAGTACCTGAAGGGGGCTACAGGAAGGATGGAGAGAAGCTGTTTGCAGAGGCCTGCAGTGCCAGGCTGAGGGGCAATGGATTCAAGCTTGAGAAGAGCAGGTTGAGACTGGATGTTAGGAACAAGTTCTTCACTAAAAGGATGGTGGAGCACTGGAACAGGTTGCCCAGGGAGGTGGTTGTGGTCCCCGCCCTGGAGACTTTCCAGGTGAGCCTTGACAGGGGCCTGGGTGATGTGGGCTGGTGGGGATGTCCCTGCTGAGTGCAGGGGGCTGAGTTAGATGACCTCTGGAGGTCCCTTCCAACCATTCTATGAGTCTATGATTCCAGCTGCCAGAGTGCTGGAAGTCCTCTGCTGGGAGGCCAGGCTGAGAGATAGTTGGGGTTGTTCAGCCTGGAGAAGAGAGGTTCCAGGGAGACCTTCTGGTGGCCTTTCAGTGCTTAAAGGGGTGATCAGAGAGCTGAGGACAGGCTTTTGAGCAGGGTCTGTTGTGACAGGACAAGGTGGGGATGGTTTGGAACTAAAAGAGGGAGACTGAGACTGGAGAGAAGAGAGAAATGTTTGACCTTGAAGGTGGTAAGAGCCTGGCCTAGGTTGCCCAGAGAGGTGGAAGCTGCCCCACGGCTGGCAGCACTGCAGGTCAGGTTGTCTGGGGCTGTGAGCACCCTGCTCTAGCTGACTGCAGGGGACTTTGGAACTAGATGGGCTTTTAAGGTCCTTTCCCACCCAAACCACTCTGAGTCTACAAATGCACATTGGCACCCTGCAGAGGATGGTGAGAGGAGCAGGCTGACATCAGCCCCTGCAGCTGGTCACCATGGTGAAGGACATTTCTCAGGGTTTCCTGAGGCCTTATAGAGAGTTAGAGACATAGCCCAGAACTGACATCACCACAGCCTGAGGGGCTGAGCATCCTCCCCCACGGCAGGAGGCTGGGACACCTCTGCCAGATGACTCAGAGGATGCTGAACATGCAGTGCTGGAGATGGTGCTGCAGATGCCAGCCCCCAGCAGACCTGGACAGAGCTGCCCCCTCCAGCTGGCTGAGGGTTCAGAGGCTGGCACATGCCTGCTTCTTTTCTCCAGAGGAGGTGGAGTGGCTGTATTGGAAGCCAACCTTCACCTTCAGGAAGAGTCCCTGCAACCCAGAAATTGGTGTACCCTGTTGCAAAAGCTGCCTTGGCTCTGAGGCTGTTTGCTCTGGAGTGGGCTGGAGGAGGAGATCAGGCTTGGGAAGTGCACAGCTCCATCTGGGAGCCCACCAGGACTTCCTGTGGAGGGGAACCTGGAAGTGCTGGGGGAGAACATCCATGGCACAGCAATGTGCCCTGGGGGACAAGAGGGACAAGGGGGTCCTGGGGGGGCATTAGGCAGAGTGTGTCCAGCAGAGCCAGGGAGCTTCTCCTTTGCCTCTGCTCTGCCCTGCTCAGACCTCATCCTGAGCACTGCCTTCAGTTTGGGGCTCCCCAGTTGCAGAGGGACAGGAACTGCTGGAGAGGGTCCAGGGGAGGGCTGTGAGGATGCTGAGGGGACTGCAGCACTGCCTGGGGAGGAGAGGCTGAGGGACCTGGGGCTGCTTAGGCTGCAGAAGAGAAGACTCAGAGGGGATTGGATCAATGTTTGTAAGTGTGTGAGGGCTGGGGGTGAGGAGGGGGGGGACAGGCTCTGCTCACTGCTCCCTGCCATAGGCCAAGGAGCAATGGATGGAAGCTGCAGCACAGGAGGTTGCAGCTCCACACAAGAGGCAACTTCTTGCCTGGGTGGGTCCCAGAGCAGTGGCACAGGCTGCCCAGAGAGGTTGTGGAGTCTCCTTGTGTGGAGCCTTTGCAGACTCTGTCTGGATGTGTTGCTGTGTGCCCTGAGCTAGCTTGGATGCTCCTGCTCTGGCAGGGGTTGGACTGGAGGAGCTCTTTGGGTCCCTTCCAACCCCTGACATCCTCTGAGCTGTGATCCGCAGAGAGCGAGCGCGGCCCCAGCCTGTCCCCTGGGAGCAGCTACGGTGCCACCTTCGCCGTTTGTGGGAGGGCAGAGAGGCCAAAGCTGAGCAGCAGCATCCAGGTGCGTGTCGGACCCGCAGCTCGTCCCCGGCTCTGCCGCTCCTTGGCTGTGGCCCCGCAGCGGCTCCGGGAGGGCTGCAGCAGCCCGGGGGGGGCTGAGCGGTGCTGGGCTCCGGCGCCACCTAGCGGCCAGCGGCGGCGCCACCGCAGCTCCCCTCCGGCCGCCTCTGCCTGGGGACTTTACCTGCGCCACCTTCAGCTCCGAGGTGGATCCGGCGCCTGCTCGGCCTGGCGCAGGGTACCCAAACCCCTGCGGTGGGCAGGGACAGCTGCCACTAGAGCAGGCTGCCAAGAGCCCCGAACAGCCTGAGCTGGGATGGTTCCAGGGATGGGGCAGCTCATGGAATCACAGACAGCATCCGGGGGGAAGAGACCTCCAAGCTCATCCAGTCCAACCTTTGACCCAGTTTAGGGTCAGTCCTAAATCCTGTCCCTAAGCACCAGGCCCACAGCTGCTGAAATACCTCCAGAGATGTTGACGCTCTGGACTCCCCCTCTGCTCTGCCCTGCTCAGACCTCATCCTGAGCACTGCCTCCAGTTTGGGGCTCCCCAGCTGCAGAGGGACAGGAACTGCTGGAGAGGGTCCAGGGGAGGGCTGTGAGGATGCTGAGGGGACTGCAGCACTGCCTGGGGAGGAGAGGCTGAGGGACCTGGGGCTGCTTAGGCTGCAGAAGAGAAGACTGAGAGGGGATTGGATCAATGTTTGTAAGTGTGTGAGGGCTGCGGGTGAGGAGGGGGGGGACAGGCTCTGCTCACTGCTCCCTGCCATAGGCCAAGGAGCAATGGATGGAAGCTGCAGCACAGGAGGTTGCAGCTCCACACCAGAGGCAACTTCTTGCCTGGGTGGGTCCCAGAGCAGTGGCACAGGCTGCCCAGAGAGGTTGTGGAGTCTCCTTGTGTGGAGCCTTTGCAGACTCTGTCTGGATGTGTTGCTGTGTGCCCTGAGGTAGCTTGGATGCTCCTACTCTGGCAGGGGGCTTGGACTGGATGATCTCTTTGGGTCCCTTCCAACTCCTGGCATCCTGTGAACCTGGGGTCCTGTGACAGCCAAAGCTGTTAGTGGTAACAGAAAAGCTAAGGGAAATTCAGGACTGAAAAGGAGGAAGCTGGTCCTGAAGGATCTCAGCTGCTGGGAACACACAGCCATGGAGGTTGCTCAGGAGACACACAGCTGAGTCTCACATTCTCATCTGCATCATCCCAGGTGCAGACCTGGAGCAATAAAGTTTTATTCAGAAACTCACTGCTGGAATTGGAGGAAGCCAAACCTGGGTTGAACTTGAAGGGCTGGATCCCAGGGAAGCAGAGCTGGGGCTGCAGCCTCACCTGTCACACAGGCTGTGAGATGATGGCAGACAGCAGCCTCCTCTCCCAGGCAGACTTTTTGGGGTTGATATATTCCATTTCCTGGACTAAGGCTGCCACCTTTCTGGCTGGGATGGCTGCAGAGCAGAGTCTGTTGGCAGGAAGCCCACATAAGTGTCTCCAGGAAGCCTTCACTGCCCCAGCAGCTCAGGCTTGGACACAGGCAGAGCCCTTCAAAGCAGCTCTGTGTGCTCTGGCAGCTACAGGTCCTGTGCCAGGAGGTTTGGGATCACTGCCTGTGTGATCTGAAGCCAGCTCCCAGGAGGTGTGGCTGTGCAGAGCTTCTCAGCACCCATGAGCTCAGCCCAGGAGTCCCAGAGAAATGCAGAAAACTCTCCAAAAAGCTGGGGAGGGAATAAAAAGCTGGGGAGGGACTTTATAGAGTGTTAGGTAGTGACAAGACTAGGGGGAATGGAGCAAAGGTGGAGGTGAGGAGGAAGATGCTGAGCATGAGAGTGGTGAGAGGCTGGAATGGGTTGCCCCTGCAGGGAGGTGTTTGGGGCCAGATCCCTGGAGGTGTTTTTGGCCAGGCTGGCAGAGGCTGTGGGCAGCCTGCTCTAGGGTAGGGTGTCCCTGGGCATGGCAGAGGGGTTGGGACTGGCTGATCCTTGTGGTGCCTTCCAACCCTGACTATGATTCCAAATACACCTGGGCAGAATACCTGTCAGGAAAAGAAAAGGCCTGGCTCAGAACCATGGGAAGCTGATTGACTCTGGCAGCTTTCAGGGCAGTGTGGGATGGTCTCATTGGATGTGAGGGGCAGTGAGATGGTCCCCACCTCATCAGCACATAGCAGGTAGGGAAGGTGCTCACAAAACCATGAGCTGAAGGTGGCTGTGCACATAGTCCTGTGCAAGAATCACAGAATCAACCAGGTTGGAAAAGACCTCCAGGATCATCCAGTCCAACCTATCACCCAACCCCTTCTCATTACCTAACCCTTGGCACTCAGTGCCTCATGCAGCCTCCTCTTGAACACCTCCAGGGATGGGGACTCCACCACCTCCCCTGCAGCCCATCCCAGTGCCAATCTCTCTCTCTGCCAACAACTTCCTCCTAACATCCAGCCTGAACCTGCCCTGCCACAGCTTCAGCCTCTGTCCCCTCCTTCTGGCCCTGGCTGCCTGGCAGCAGAGCCCAACCCCAGCTGGCCACAACCTCCCTGCAGGGAGCTGCAGAGAGCAATGAGCTCTGCCCTCAGCCTCCTCTTCTGCAGGCTGCACACCCCCAGCTCCCTCAGCCTCTCCTCTTGGGGCTGTGCTCCAGGCCCCTCCCCAGCCTTGCTGCCCTTCTCTGGGCACCTTCAGCACCTCAACATCTCTCTGCAATGGAGGCAACCAGAGCTGGACACAGCACTCAAGGTGTGTGCTGAGCAGTGCTGAGCACAGGGGAAGCTTTGTGATTTGAGGCTGTTAATGAAGCTTGATCTGGTATTTCTATCAATATTTCATAGCCCTTAATGTGGCCCTGACTGTTAATTAGAGTGGTTGTGAACAATGTGCATGCTGGGGCTATCAGCTGAGCTGCTCTGCTGCCCTTCTGGGCTTTTCCTGGGACTCTGCTGAAAGCTGCTGGGTTTTCCTTAGGGGTAAGGAGCCAGCACCAGCTGCTCCAGGCCACTCAGCACCGTGCCCTGCTGCCCTTCCTCTAACCAACAATTTGAGTTAAATCCTTTGCTTGGCAGCTCCATACCACAGAATGTCAGGGGCTGGAAGGGACCCCCCAAAGCTCATCCAGTCCAACCCCTCCCTGCCAGAGCAGGAGCACCCAGAGCAGATCACACAGGAACACATCCAGGTGGGTTTGGAATACCTCCAGAGAGGGAGACTCCAGAAGCCCCTGGGCAGCCTGTTCCAGGGCTCTGGCACCCTCACATTTCCTCACTTTCCATGGCACTTCCTATGCCTCAGCTTCCACCACTGTCCCTTGTCCTGTCAGTGGGCATCACCCAGCAGAGCTGGCTCCAGCCTCCTGGCACTCACCCTTTAACATTGTTGAGGTCACCTCTCAGGCTCCTCTGCTCCAAGCTCCCAGCACCAGCTCCCTCAGGCTCTCCTCATAATGCTCCACTCCCTTCGTCATTTTTAGGGCTCTGTGCTGGACTTGTTCAAGAAGGAGCAACCACAGCCCCAGGAGTGAGAATCATAGAATGGGTTAGGTTGGAAGGGAGCTCAAAGCTCAGCCAGTTCCAAGCCTCCAGCCACAGGCAGGGACACCTCCCACTGGAACAGGTTGCTCAGGGACTCATCCAACCTGGTCCTGAACACTTTCAGG
>VWZI01011643.1:44105-56072 GCA_013396835.1 Psilopogon haemacephalus
GAGCACAGAAGCACAGAATGTGATCTTTGATCACATTCTGTGCTTCTGTGCTCCACAACCTCCCTGTTAGGTGTTCAAGCCCAGGCTGGATGAGTCCTTGAGCAAGCTGTGCTGGTGGGAGGTGTCCCTGCCCATGGCAGGGGGTTGGCACTGGATGAGCTTTAACCCATTGTGTGATTGATCCTGAGAAGGAGGAAGAGAGAATTCCTGGGTGGGTTGGTGCTTCCTAGCTAGAGTGCATGGAGCTGCTGGGCTGGGACTGCAGCAGGGCTGAAGGAGCTGGAGTGGTTTGACAGTTGACCCCAGGTGGATGAGCAGTGGTTACTCATGCAGAGCTCTCAGCAGCAGCTTCTAAGGAGGAGCTGCTTGATCTGCAAACAGTAAAAGCTAGGCTGGGCCTCAAGTGTCAGGTGTAGCACAACCTCCAGGGGCATGAAACCTCTGGAGTGAGGTGTCCAGGTGCTCCAGACACAGAATCATACAATTAAACAGGTTGGAAGAGACATCTAGCATCATTGAGTCCAACCTATCACTTCACCCTTCTCATTAACTAGCCCCAGGCACTAAGTGCCTCATGCAGCCTCCTCTTGAACACCTCCAGGGATGGGGACTCCACCACCTCCCCTGCAGCCCATCCCAATGCCAATCACTCTCTCTGCACAACTTCCTCCTAACATCCAGCCTGAACCTGCCCTGCCACAGCTTCAGCCTCTGTCCCCTCCTTCTGTCCCTGGCTGCCTGGCAGCAGAGCCCAACCCCAGCTGGCCACAACCTCCCTTCAGGGAGCTGCAGAGAGCAATGAGCTCTGCCCTCAGCCTCCTCTTCTGCAGGCTGCACACCCCCAGCTCCCTCAGCCTCTCCTCTTGGGGCTGTGCTCCAGGCCCCTCCCCAGCCTTGCTGCCCTTCTCTGGGCACCTTCAGCACCTCAACATCTCTCTGCAATGGAGGGGCCCAGAGCTGGACACAGCACTCAAGGTGTGTGCTGAGCAGTGCTGAGCACAGGGGCACAAGGACTGCCCTGCTCCTGCTGCCCACATTCTTACAAAGCTTTTTCCATCAGACAGGGCTGGTTGGGGCTCCCAGCTGCACTTGGAGGTAGTTCAGCTTCTCATCTTTTCATCTGTGCCGATGGTGTCGTGCACCAGGCTGCCTTTTCTGAAGAGTGGGTGGCTGTGCTGCCTAAAAATACATTAATCCTGGGAAGAGAAGGTTATCTGGGGAGAGCCATTACCTTTTCCACTGTGCTCTGCAGAGTTCCTCTCCAAAGGTATGCTCCTGCCTGTGAAAATAGCAGCAGCAGCAGCAGCAGCAGCAGCGAGCTGTCTGTACTGTATTTAACGCCGCTCGTCAGCCCGAAACATGACTCTGTCAAAAATAGGCTTTGTCACCAGGCTAAGGGAAAACAGCTCTCGGGGCTTTCACTTTTGACTGGGAAGGCAGTGCTGGATAAATCAGGAAGCTTGCAAGCAACCTATGGTGCCCCAGGAATTCATTAGACAAAAGCTAAAACCTGCAGTGCTGCTTCACCGACCCAATGCTTTTGCTTTCGGCTTGCTCAGCCTCTCTTCTGCCGGCGTGTTTTGGCCCTCTGGCTTGGTCTGGTTGTCTGTCCCTTGTGTCTCCCTTTCAAAACAATCTCCTAAGTGGGCAGAATTAACTCTAGACTAAACAAACTAACCTTGAACTGAAAGGAGTGAGAGCCTTGGCGAGCTGCTGCTGCTGGCAAGGCTTGCAGGGAGCCTGCCTTTGTTTTGCTCAGGGGCACTTTCCAGCCGGGTTGGTTCAGCTGCTGGGAGCTGAAGCCAGCCACAGCCTTCACTCAGCTGCTGGATGCTGGGAGGAAGCTAACCCTGCTTTAGTAAGTAGGTGGGTATCCAGGATGGGAAATGTGCATCTTCATTGTTTCCTTCCTCAGCCTCTGTTTATGCTGTCTGGTGCTGAGGTGAGTCAAGCTCTCGCTCCCCATAAACACTGAGCAAGGTGGCAGATAGGATCAGCTACAGCTTCCTTGATGGCACCAGCTTGCAGTGATGGCCCAGGTCTGTGCAGGAGTTCCCATCTCTGCATTCCAGAGTTCTGGCTCCACATGGGAATAAAATGGAATGGAATAGGCCAGGTTGGAAGAGAGCTCCAATCTCATCCAGACCAACCTATCACCTAGCCCTACCCAATGGCACTAAGTGCAGAAGATGCTGAAGCTGAGGAGGGATCTCTCCATGCTGACAGGTTCTTCATCAGCAGATCACACTCCCTGCCTCCTGCCACGGGCATGGAGAAAAGCCTCCACGGGGTAAGGAGGAATCATCTGCTTTGGGGGAGTGAGGAGATGTCATTGAGATGGGCAGGAGCCACCCACTGGAGAGTTTTAGGCTCTCTGTGGTTGTGCCAAGTGTCAGATGAGACCTTCCCAAGGCAGCTCTTGTCAGCTCTGGTAGAGGAGAGGAGGACCTCAGCTACCTGCCCCTGTGAAGGGGCTGACAGAACTCAGCAACCACCTCTCTGTGACTCTCCTGAGACCAGCCTGGTCGTCAGCCTCAGGAAAAAAACACTTCACTATTCCAAATAATCCAGAAATTTAGGCCCAGGAAGGACCCTGCCTCTCTACTGTGACAGCCTCCTCTGTAACACCTCCGGGCATGGGGACTCCACCGTCTCCTGGGCAGCCAATCTCTCTCTGCAAAACTTCTTCTTAATATCCAGCCTGAACCTCCCCCAGCACAACTTGAGGCTGTGTCCCCTTGTTCTGTTACTGGGTGCCTGGGAGAAGAACCCAACCCCATCTGGCTACAGCCTCCCTTCAGGTACTTGTAGACAGCAATGAGGTCCCCCCTGAGCCTCCTCCTCTCCAGGCTGCACACCCCCAGCTCCCTCAGCCTCTCATCCCCTTTGGGAAGCAAAGGTACTTTAGGGCAGCCTTGTTGTGATTAATAAATGCTGAAAGCTTTCTGCAGATCAAATCCTGGAGATGGGGACAAGCCTCTGATGCTGCCTGCTTGTCCAAATCAGCACTCTTAGATAAGTAAGTGGGACCTTAGAGCTGCCTTGCAATGCCTGAAGGGGACCTACAGGAAGGCTGCAGAGGGAATTTTTCATATGGACAGGCCAATGGGGAACTATTTGAAGCTGAGGGAGAGCAGGGTTAGACTGGAGCTGAGGAAGCTCTTCAGTAGGAGGGTGGTGAGACTCTGGCCAGCTGTAGGCTGTGCTAATGCAGGCAGTGAGCTCAGATTGGGTTGGGAGCCACAGAAGCCACACTGGCAGCCCAGAAGCTCACTTGGAGAGAGCAAGTGGGGTTAAAAAAATGGCTTGCTAGGTAAAGATGGATAAGATTTCATCCTCCAAACCCCAGGTAGTATTCTGGATGATTTCTGCTGGCAGAGGCAGAGTCTCTGTTAATGATGCAACCTGGAGCAGTGTCCTGCCTACACCAAAACAGTTTCATGAGGCTGTCTAGCAACAGGCCAAGGGGGAATGGTTTGAACCTGAGGAAAAGTAGGTTTAGACTGGATCTCAGGAGGAAGTTCTTCAGTAGGAGGGTGGTGAGACTCTGGAGTAGGCTTCCAAGGGAGGTTGTGGCTGCCTCCTCCCTGGGGGTGCTGAAGGCCAGGCTGGATGAGGCCTTGAGCAGCCTGTGCTGGTGGGAGGTGTCTCTGCCCATGGTTAGATGATCTCTGAGGCCCCTTCCAACCTAGGCCATTCTGTGATCAGATGCAAAGCCAGCTCCCTTCCACACATGCAGGGATGAGCAGTGAATGCAGTGCCTGGGACAGGTTCCAGAGCTGTCTTGCAGCTTCTGCTGGCATGGCCCAGACCTGCTGACATGTTAAAGGCAGTGCAGAACTCTCAGCTGTGATCCAGATGAACCTGATCTCATCCCAATGTTCTTGCAGTTCCTGATGCTTCTTGCTGCTTTTACTGGGGAGTGTTAGGGGCTGAAGCTGTCCTACTGCAAACAGGTTTAGAGGTGTAGAGCTCAGGTGACTCTTGGAGAGCAGCACAGGGGAAAGGGACCTGGGGTACAGGTGGACAGGAGGATGCCTGAGAGCCAGCAGTGTGCCCTTGTGGCCAGTGGCATCCTGGGCTGTGGGGAGTAGGTCGAGAGAGGTTTTGCTTCGCCTCTGCTCTCCTTTGCTGAGGCCACAGCTGGAATCTTGTGTCCAGTTCTGGGCCCCTCAGCTCAAGAAGGAGCTGAGGGAAGTGCTGCAGAGAGCCCAGGCCAGAGCCCCCAAGCTGCTGCAGGCAGTGAACATCTCCTGTGGGGCCAGGCTGAGGGAGCTGGGGCTGGGAGCTGGCAGCAGAGGAGCCTGAGGGCTGCCCTCAGTGCTGTGCTCAAGATGTGCAGGGCAGTGTGGGCAGGATGCAGCCAGGCTGTGCCCAGGGGTGCCCAAGGGCAGCACAAGGGGCACTGGGGGCAAGCTGGAGCAGAGGAGGTGCCAGGGGAAGAGGAGGGGAAACTTTGTGCCTGGGAGGGTGCTGGAGCCTGGAGCAAGCTGCCCAGAGAGGTTGTGGAGTCTCCTTCTCCTGAGATTTTCCAAACCCTCCTGGATGTGTTGCTGTGTGCCCTGCCCTGGGTGCTCCTGCCCTGGCAGGGGCTTGGACTGGATGATCTCCAGAGGTCCCTTCCAGCCCCTGAGGTTCTGTGATCAGTGTCAAACCCTTCTGGGCTCTGTTTTTGAGTTTTCCTCTCTAGATGTCCATATCTGGAAGCTTCTTGGGGCACCACCCCTCAGATGTCCNGTGGCTGGATAAATTGAGGATATTTTCCTTTCCTTATAGCTTTTGAATGCAAATGAAGGCAGGGGGAGGATTTAAATGCTCTGAAATGTCTGCTCTGCTTCTTCAAAAAAAAAAAGCTGTGCACAGGACTGGGCTGAAAAGCTGAACCAAAGAGAGAGAGCTCCAGCTCCTGCCTTGCAGGGCACCAGCAGTCCCCAGCCTCTGCTCCTCAGCTCTCCCAGCAGGCTGTTTGACCTACTGATAATGGAATGGCCCCAGCATGGGGAAGGTGCCCAGGATAACTCCTGGCATCTGAGTCTGCAGTTTATTTTCAGCTGTCCTTCTGAAGGGAGGTGCAACAGCTGTCCCTGCAATCTCCTTTCTTGGGCTGCAGCAAGCTGATCTGCACCGGGAGCCAAGGTGCAGCTTGTGGCAGGAGCAGTTCAGTTTGGCAGAGCTGAGGGAATGATTTGGTGGGGATTTGGGCACCTGTTTTCCTGGGGCTCCCTTCAGCATGAATGGAGTCAAGAACTGCTTTCTGTGTAGCCTGGCCAGGGCTGTTCAGAGGAAAGGCTTTGAGGTGCTGACAGCCTGGAGGGTGATGAGATCTGGTGTGGAGCTTCACTGAGCAGACTGCAATGGAGCTCCAACCTGCACAACTCTTCTGCTCTGGGGAGACCTCATCTGCAGTGCTGGGGCCAGCTCTGGGACCCCAAACATGAGAGACTTGACCCTGTACAGTGACCTGATGGCAGCCCAGAGGCAGCTGAGTGCTGGCTGCAGGGAGAGCAGCAGCACAGGGAGAGGATCCTGCCCCTCTGCTCTGCTCAGCTCACACCTCACCTGCAGCACTGCCTCCAGCTCTGGGCAACCCAGCACAAGGAGGACCTGGAGCTGATGGAGAGAGTCCAGAGGAGGCCACCAAGATGAGCAGAGGCTGCAGAAGCTCTGCTATGGGAGAGTTGGGGCTGTTGAGCCTGGAAAAGAGAAGGCTCCAGGCAGATCTTAGAGCAACCTTACAGCGCCTGAAGGGGCTCCAGGAGAGCTGGGGAGGGACTGTTCCTAAAGGCCTGAAGTGACATTTCACAGGGCAGTTGTTGTGTTGGAACTAGAAAATAGCAAATTTGGATTGGATATTAGGAGCAACTTCTGCACCATGAGGGTGTAGGAACACTGAAAGAGGTTGCCCAGGGAGGTTGTGGAGCACAGAAGTACAGAATGGGATCACATCTCGGAGCACAGAAGCACAAAATGTGATCACATCTCAGATCCCATTCTGTTCTTCTGTGCTCTACAACCTCCCTGGAGGTGTCCAAGGCCACGCTGGATAAGGCCTTGAGCACTTTGTTCCAGTGGGAGATGTGGCAGGGGAGTTGGAGCTGGAGTCCTCAATGGTGTTCAAGGTCAGACTCAGCAAGGCTCTGGGCAACCTGATCTAGTGGAGATTGTCCCTGCTGACTGCAGGGGGCCTGGACTCCAGCCCAAACCATTCTGTGACCCTAGGACTCTAAGCACACACTGGAATGAGCAGTCTCCTTCCAGCTTTGAGCTCTTAGCTTAAAGAGTAGTCCTTGCTCATCTGAAAACAGCTGAGAATTGCTCTTAAGGAGGGACTCTGCAGTGAGGGTGGTTTGCTGGTTTTGGTTTAAGACACTTTCTTTAGCAGTTTGGTTTAAGGCACCTCCTTTAGTAGTCTGATTTTGGTTTAAGGCACCTTCCTGTAGCAGTTTGGTGTTTGAGGCACCTTCCTGTAGCAGTTTGGGTTTAAGACACCTTCTTTAGCAGTCTGGTTTAAGACACCTTCTTTAGCAGTCTGGTTTAAGACACCTTCTTTAACAGTCTGGTTTAAGACACCTTCTTTAGCAGTCTGGTTTAAGACACCTTCTTTAACAGTCTGGTTTAAGACACCTTCTTTAGCAGTCTGGTTTAAGACACCTTCTTTAACAGTCTGGTTTAAGACACCTTCTTTAACAGTCTGGTTTAAGGCACCTTCTTTAGCAGTCTGGTTTAAGACACCTTCTTTAGCAGTCTGGTTTAAGACACCTTCTGTAGTAGTTTGTTTCCTGTAGCTGGAAAAAGAAATAGCAGAGTCTTAACTTGTTAAGACTCCCTGGAAGTGTTTCTGTAATCCCAGGAGCTGACCTTGCAGAGGGGCAGAGGCAGTTTCAGCCTTGCTCATAAATCTTTGTGAAAGGTCCAGAAGGCAGAGTGAGCACCTGCCAGCAGCCTGTTCTGTGGCACTGCCTTTCCAGGGGAAAGCTAAAGCTGGCCCCTGGCTGCTGCTCCCAGCTGGAGCATTGATTTGCCACAGCCATGGCTCCCCATCCATGCCTGGCATCTGCCTGAAGCCTCCTCCTATTTATACTTTGTCATTCCTCTCTCTCTGGGGCAGTTAATGCAGTTCTGTTCCTGAGCTTTAGGGCTTTTTTTACATCTGAAATCACAGAATTCACAGAGTGCCTGGTTGGAAGTGTCCCCAGGGACCATCTGGTGCAACCTCTCTAGGTGGTGGTGGAGCTGTGATGAGCTGGCACAGGCACTGCTGTGGGCATCACATCCTCTGCTTTGGCCAGGGCAGGGGTGCTGAGCCCAGCTGCTGACCTTCGCCCCTGGACGAGGAGGCTTGGGACAGATGGTGACTGAGGGCACCTGGGCTGCCACAGCTCCAGCAGCTCCTGCCCAGGATGAAAACTCTTCCCAAGAGGAGGGTTAAAGGAGAGGAGTCTGAGCTGGGGAGTGCACATCTGCTCCCTGAGCAGGCAGATCATAGAATCATAGAATGGTTTAGGTTGGAAGTGACCTCAAAAATCATCAAGTTCCAACCCCCCTGTGCCATAGGCAGGGACACCTCCCACTGGAACAGGTTGCTCAAGGCCTCATCCAACCTGGACTTGAACACCTCCAGGGAGGGAGCAGCCACAACCTCCCTGGGCAACCTTTGCCAGTGTCTCACCACCCTCACTGTAAAGAACTTCCTCTTAAGGTCCCGTTTAAACCTCCCCTCTGCTAGTTTAAACCCATCACAGAACCCCACAGTGCCAGATTGGGAGGGAGCCCTGAGGACCTTCTGGTGCAAGCTTTGCAGGTGGTGCTGGAGCTGCAGTGAGCTGGCTCAGCACCCTGCCAGGCTGAGGCTGCAAACTGCCCAGTGCAGGCATCCACCACTTCCCTTGGGAGATGAGTCCAGTCCCTGACTGTTCTCAGGGGAAACATTTCCTGCTGGATCCCAATGGGAATGTCCCCAGCAGTGACCTGTCCCCATCAGCCCTTGTGTTTCACAGGATCACAGAACTAACCAGGTTGGAAGAGACCTCCAGGATCATCCAGTCCAACCTATCACCCAACACCTTCTCATTACCTAACCCCTGGCACTCAGTGCCTCATGCAGCCTTGAACACCTCCAGGGATGGGGACTCCACCACCTCCCCTGCAGCCCATCCCAATGCCAATCTCTCTCTCTGCCAACAACTTCCTCCTAACATCCAGCCTGAACCTGCCCTGCCACAGCTTCAGCCTCTGTCCCCTCCTGTCCCCATCAGCCCTGGTGTTCGCCACGGGACCCCTTGCACCAAGGGAGTCTCCTTCCTCCTGGCAGCCTCCCCTTATGCCCTGGTGCATGGCAGTAAGGTCTGCCCTGAGCCTTTTCTTCTCCAGGCTGAACAGCCTCAGCTCTCTCAGCCTTCCTCACAGCTCTTCCAGTCCTCTGCTCCTTCTCCTGGCCTTTCTCTGGACCCTTTCCACCCTGTCCACCCTGTCCACATGGTTTTTGTGTAGCAGAGACCGAAGCAGAAATCCCACAGAACACCTCAGAGCGTCAGGCCCTGCACAAAGAGCTGCTGCTGCAGCCAGAGGTGACTCAAAGTGATTCCCTGAAGTGGTGCAGCTTTGTGTGTGGGCTCTGCTGGCCTAACCTGGCTCCTGTCTGTTGAGCTTGTCCATGACCTAAAGCAGCTTGGAGCTGGTGGAGCCTGCACAGGGAGCTGCATGGAGTTAACCATACTGGTTTTGCACTGGAGCTGAGTGAGGCACCCTGGAGCCCTGCTGTGATGGCTTTGTCCTGAAATCAAAGCATGGAGCAAGACTTCCCTTCCTCTTGCAGCAGCAGAACCCATACAAGTCGTCAGCCTTACCCTAACCAGTTGCTAATTATGGGTTGGCCTTCAGTGAGAGCTCACTGCTTGCTGTGGAAGGGAGCTGGGGCTGGTGAGCTCTGACCCAGCAGGCTGGAAGGAATTCATAGAATGCTTAGGTTGGAAGGAGCCTCAGAGATTATCTAACTCCAACCCCCTGCCATGGGCAGGGACACCTCCTACCAGCACAGGCTGCTCAAGGCCTCATCCAGCCTGGCCTTGAACACCCCCAGGGAGGAGGCAGCCACAACCTCCCTTGGAAGCCTACTCCAGAGTTTCACCACCCTCCTACTGAAGAACTTCCTCCTGAGATCCAGTCTAAACCTACTTTTCCTCAGGTTCAAACCATTCCCCCTTGGCCTGTTGCTAGACAGCCTCATGAAACTGTTTTGGTGTAGGCAGGACACTGCTCCAGGTTGCATCATTAACAGAGACTCTGCCTCTGCCAGCAGAAATCATCCAGAATACTACCTGGGGTTTGGAGGATGAAATCTTATCCATCTTTACCTAGCAAGCCATTTTTTTAACCCCACTTGCTCTCTCCAAGTGAGCTTCTGGGCTGCCAGTGTGGCTTCCGTGGCTTCCAACCCAATCTGAGCTCACTGCCTGCATTAGCACAGCCTACAGCTGGCCAGGAGAGCCTGTCCTAAGCCTGGGCAGGGCTTTGGCTGCACCCTTGGCAGCCCTGCAAACCCCACAGACCTGCCTAGGGGCTGACTTCACTTCTTTTTAGTGCTGTGACCATGCCAGCAGGAGTTCCTCTGCTAACAAACCTCATGCCCTGGCCTGAGTCTTTGAATGAGCCCTGCAAGGAATGTTCCTGCTGCTGCTGTGGCATCAGTTACCAGAGGTGGTCACCCTGGCAAAGGCTCTTTCACAGCTGCATGTGCCAAGTGTGGTGTTGTGGCCTGCTGCTGCTGCAAGATTCATAGACCTATGGAATGGGTTGGGTTGGAAGGGACCTTCAAAATCATCCAGTGCCAACCCCCTGCCACGGGCAGGGAGCACCTCCCACCACCACAGGCTGCTCAAGGTGCTCATCCAGCCTGGTCCTGGACACCTCCAGGGAGGTTGTGGAGCACAGAAGCACAGAATGGGATCAAAGATTCTCTGCTTCTGTGCTCTACAACCTCCCTGGGCAACCTGTGCCAGTCTCTCCCCACCCTCACTCTCAACACTTTCTTCCTCCTCTCCACTCTCACTCTTTCCTCTCCCAGCTCAAAGCCATTGTCCCTCACCCTGCCACTCCCAGATCTTGTCCAGAGTCCCTCTCCAGCTCTCCTGCAGCCCCTTCAGGCACTCGAAGGTTGCTCTAAGGTCTCTCTGGAGCTTTCTCCAGGCTGCACAGCCCCAACTCTCCCAGCCTGTCCCAGTAGGGGAGGCTCAACAGCCTCTGATCATCTTGGTGGTGTCCTCTGGACCCTCTCCAGCAGTTCCATGTCCTTGTGCTGGGTTCCCCAGAACTGGGTTCAGTGCTGCAGGTGAGGTCTCATCAGAGCAGAGTGGAAGGGCAGAATCACTCCCCTTGTCCTCCTTCTCACCTCTCTTCCTTTTGTGATGCCAGGGATGGTTTTTAAGCAGTCTAGAGCAAATATTTCAAGCAGCAGGATGGATTTGAGCTGAACCAGCTCTCTGGAGAAGCTTGAAAAGTGCTGCTGAGTTGTTTCTGAAGGAGGCAGTGAGTAGGTGACACCTTCAAAGCCTGACTTCTTTGCTGGGTGCTGGCTTTGTGTTCTTGACTCTTGCTGTGTGCTTCCTCACTGTGTTCTTAGGCAGCCAACTGAACACTGCTGCAGCCAGCTCAGCTTCCTGCCTGCTGCTGCTCTCAGCAGGCTGCTTAGCTAGATGGGGACCTGTGCTCCATGCACAGGCTTTGCAAGGTGGGGAAGGTGTCTTCAAAAGCCCCGGCTCAGGCTCCTGGGAAGCAGCAGGGCAAAACTGTGGCAGTCTCTTCCAGACTTTGGAAAGCAGCTCCCTTGGCTGCCTGCTCCTCTGCCTGCCCTGAGAACTTGGCAGGTCTGTTTCTGCAGAGCTGCTTTGCAGCCAGGTGCCCCAGGCTGTGTTGTTGCAAGGCTTTAGCCTGTCCCAGGGGCAGGACTTTCCATTTGCCTGGGTTGACCTTCAGAAGTTCTCCAGCAGGCCACTTCCCCGGCCTGTGCAGGTCCCTCTGAGCAGGCTCTCCAGCCCCAGCCACGCCAGCTGGTTTGATACCATCTGCAGAGGTGTGCAGAGTGCTCCCTCTCCTCTAATTGGTGTTAATCGACTTGGTTAAGGAAGGCATCGAGTTCCATTCAGCCCAGTCCCGGCCCTGAGGGATGCCACTGGTACTTGGCTGCCAGCTGGACTTTGTAGGGCTGGGCACCTTCTGACCAGGTTCTGCTGCTTCTGCAGTCCAGCCCTCAGCAGCCTCCCGTGCAGGATACTGTCAGGTGTCCCTCAGCCACCCAGCAGCTTGTCCTGTGCAGAGCAATCCAGTTAGGCAAGATTTGCCACTGGTAAATCCAGGCTGCCTCTTCCCACTCACTGCCTGCCTGGGAGCAGCTTGCAGCAGGATTTACTGGGCAGGCTTTCCAGGGAGTAAGGAGAGTCTGACAGGCCTGGAGGTCCCTGGACCCTGCTCACTTGCTGGGTGTCACTTGCACGGCATCAGGAGCCTGCCTTTGTCACCATGACCTCTGAAAGATGACACTGAATTTGCAGTGACATCAGCCAGCTCCCTCCTCAGCATCCCAGACCTGATCCATGGCCATTCCTTCCCCTTTTGGCCCTGGGCTGGGGCTCAGTGTGGCTGGGGGGAAGCAGGTCCCCTCTTTTGGTGGCTGGAGGGAGCAGGTTCCCTCTTTTGGTGGCTATGAGGAGCAGGTCCCCTCTTTTGGTGGCTATGAGGAGCAGGTTCCCTCTTTTGGTGGCTATGAGGAGCAGGTCCCCTCTTTTGGTGGCTATGAGGAGCAGGTCCCCTCTTTTGGTGGCTGGAAGGAGCAGGTCCCCTCTTTTGGTGGCTGGAGGGAGCAGGTCCCCTCTTTTGGTGGCTATGAGGAACAAGTCCCCTCTTTTGGTGGCTATGAGGAACAAGTCCCCTCTTTTGGTGGCTGGAAGGAGCAGGTCCCCTCTTTTGGTGGCT
>VWZI01011643.1:56123-79767 GCA_013396835.1 Psilopogon haemacephalus
GAGCAGGTCCCCTCTTTTGGTGGCTATGAAGAGCAGGTCCCCTCTTTTGGTGGCTGGGGGGAGCAGACCACTTTTGCTGGGACCCATCATGGAATCCCATCATGGTGGGGGCTGGAAGGGACCTCTGGAGATGATTGAATCCAACCCCTCTGCCAAAGCAGGGTCACCCAGGGCAGGGCACACAGGAACACATCCAGATGGGATTTGAAAGTGTCCGGAGGAGACTCTGTAGCCTCTCCAGGCAGGCTGCTCCAGGGCTCTGCCACTCCCACACCAAAGAAGCTGAGGTGGAATTTCCTGGCCTCCAGCTTGTACCCAGCCTTCCTTCTTCTCTTATGGGTGCTGCCAAAAAGAGCCTGGCCCCTTCTTGCCCCTCACCCCTCAGATTATTTGTAGACATTGCTCAGACCTCCTCTCAGCCTTCTGTGGTGGTTCAAGCAGTTCCCTGCCCCTCCACCTTTCAAAATAAACCCAAGGCTAGGACTCAGAACCCTGCAGGTTGATAAATGAAGCTTTATATTTACAGCTTTGCACAATATCCAAGCAGGTCTGGTTGGATCCTCTCTCCTGTTCAGGTTGTGGTGGTTTTGCAGTTTCCTCCCCCCCATCTTTTGATATAAACCCCAGCTAGGACCCAGAAACACTGCAAGTTGATCAATGAAGTTTTTATATTTGCAGCTTTGCACAATATCCAAGCAGATATTGACAAGGTATAACAGATATTTACAGATATATACAGTGAAAAGGTAATGCAGAAACACCACAGCCCCTCCCAGAGACCTAAATCCCCAAGAGGGGTAACCAACCACCCCCTACCACCTTTCCCTCCTTCCCAATCTTATCTCACCACCTACTGATGCTGCAGATAGGCAGAGGTAGATCAGCCAGGGGGGGTTAGGAGTAGGAAAGAAGTTAGTAGAATTACTGAGAATGAGCTACTAAGGCAGAGACAAAGGAACCATGCAAGAGAAGCAGCCACAGCCCAGCGAGGTCTGAAACCCTCTGCCCTATCTATATTTTGGTTATAACTTCTAAAACAACTTTTTATTTTCTTTCTCAGTACAGCTCTGGGTGCAGTGACCTCCTGTGTTTTCCTCTCTCAGCCAACAGTCTAATTCCTCACTCAACTTCTCCCAATTAGTTCAAACCTTCTCTTCTCCAGACTAAACAGCCCCAGGGCTCTCAGCCTTCCCTCACAGCAGAAGTTCCTTCCTCATGCTGGTAGCACCCAGAGCTGCTTGCCTGGGATCACCATGTCCAGCTGGGTTTGGAATCCCAAGGAGGGAGACTCCAGAAGCTCTCTGGGCAGCCTGGGCCCAATGCTCTGTCACTGCCCTCAGTCTCTTCCTTCTCATGCTTGAGTCAGTCTTGTACTATGCTCAGCTGCAGCCTCTGCATGAAGCTTTGACCCTGCTCACCTGCAGCTCTCTGCAGCCACTGCTGTGTAGGGAACCTTCCAAAGGCATTTTCCTGCTTTCCTTATCTCTCCCAGATTTATTTAATGTTTTTTTTTTCCTTCTGAAAAATTGGAGTCCTAAGGTGAAGACCCTGCCGGGAGGGCAGTAGAAGGAGTTCTTTCTAGTTGACTTCTCCTGACTTCTTCAGTGAGCAATTGCTGTGCTTGAGCATTGCTCTGCCCTCCCTGCTGCTTGCTGCAGCCTTGCTCAATGGCTCAGCCCAGAGCTCAGAGCTGCTTCTCTGTCAGCACCAGTGCAGGCTGAAGGCAAGTCCTGACCTTTTTGCAATGGGAGGTGCTGCCCAGTAAATACCTCCCCAGGGAGGTGCTGGGGATGGATCTCTGCTCCTTACTACTGCTTTGGTAAGTGCTTTGGAGCCCCCTTGCAGTGCAGTCATCAGTGGCTCCTAAGGCCAAGGCTGTTCCCTTACCTTAATTAAACTGATGGCCTTAGCAGTTGTCTCCCCAGTGGCTGCAGGATGCTTCCTGCAGCCTCAGCCCTTCTGCATGGGGGAGCAGCAAGAAGTGCTGCAGAGCAAGCTCAGCTCTTGGCTCCTGAGACCACTTCAGTGCAGCCTTTCTTTGCTTTCAGCCCAGCTGCCAATTCAAGCACTGCTGCACTTCAGATATTGACTTGCTCAGTGCCAGCTGAGTCTGGAAGGAGGTGCAGGAGGTGCTGGGGTACAGACTGGGTTCTGGGGGGCAGGGGGTGAGTAGCTGTGGCTGTTGAAGGCAGCCCACGAGTGATGACAGCCCAGTCCCTGTGGACCACCTGCAAGAGTGGCAGCCACAAGCCAGCAGGCCTTAGCTTGTCTTCTGCAAAGAGCTTGTCTTAGGGTCTAGCCTGGCTTGATCTTGGCACCCACAGGAGCTGGTGAAGAGTCAGACAGGGCTGTTTGACCCCATATGCCCAGCCTGTGCCCAGCCAGTGGTGTCTGCCCTGGTGAGCTGGGTTTAAGAGACTGAGTGCCAGACTCCTGTGCAGGCAAAGCAGTGCTACAGGCAGCAGCTGAGGAGAGCTGCTGGCAGGTGGCACCAAGCAGCTCCCATGGCTTGCAGGGCAGTGAGGGGCAGCCAAAGGCCCTGCCTTGGCCCCAGCTGAGCAGCCCCTGGCTGGCAGGAGGAGATGGTGAGCAATATGGCACTGCTGGACAACTTCTTGCTCCGGTTGCCTTCCAGTAGTCCTGGGTGGGATCTGTCTCCTGTTTGCCTGCTGTTCCTCAGCAGTTCCACCACCTGCTGCTGCTTCCCTAGGGCTGTGTGCTGCTGGGGGCAGCTTGGTTACTCTCTGCCTGCTCCAAGGAGTTGGACTGCCAAGGAGTTTGTCTCCAGTCCCTGTGCCACTTGCCAACTGACTGCCATTTGTGTCCCAGACTCTCTGCCACTTAGCTTCTGAGTTTAATTCATCTGGGGAGAGCTGAAGGCAGGAAGAGCTCCCTGCAGCCCCTCAATATGTGCTCTTCATCCCCAGTGGGAGGAGAGCTGCATTAGATACTGGGTCTGTTACACCTTTGTGCAAAGACTCAGTCCTTGAACCTTCCAACTTTTGAGCTAAGGTTGTCCCTACCTCTCCCAGAGTCTCCATCCCTTCTCTGGTCACATCTATCCTACATCTCTGCTCTTGTACATGGAAACTGGAAGATGGACTACATATAAACCCATTTTGGGACTGGCATTGCCTTTTGGTGTGTGTGATGCTGAGGAGAATGTTAATTTGGAAACTTGATTCAGTGAGCCATAGAACAGTTGGATTGGAAGGGACTGCCAAAGGTCATTCTCTGCCACCCCTGAACTCAGAGTTCAGTGAACTCTGCTCTGCTGAGACCTCTGTTGGAGTACTGCATCCAGCTCTGGAGCCCTCAACACGGACAGGGACCTGCTGGAGCAGGGCCAGAGGAGGCCACAGCAGTGCTGGAAGGGCTCTGCTGTGAGGCCAGGCTGGGAGAATTGAAGGTGTTCAGCCTGGAGAGAAAGCTCCAGGGAGACCTCCTGGTGGCCTTGCAGTGCTTAAAGTGCTGATCAGAAAGCTGGGGACAGAGTTTTGAGCAGAGCCTGTTGTGCCAGGACAAGGGAGGGATGGTTTGAACCAGTAGAGGGAAATTCAGAGTGGAGAGAAGGGAGAAATGTTTGACACTGAGGGTGGTGAGAGCCTGGCCTGGGTTGGATGGAGAGGTGAGAGCTACCCCATGGCTGCAGCTCAGGCTGGCTGAGGCTCTGAGCACCCTGCTCTGGCTGCTGATGCCCTTTGCAGAGGGCTTGGACTGGATGACCTAGAAAGCTCCAACCCAAACCATTCCATGATGTGGGGGCTTGGGGGTGAGTGTTGGCTGCAGACAGCTCACACTGAGCAAAGTTGTGCCTGTTGTGTCTGCAGACCAGGGGGGCTCTCACTAAAGGCATTTGGGAAGTGGTGAGGTGGAGTTAATGGGAGCAGTGCTTTAATTCTTCCAAAATTGGAAGAGTGCTGCAGTGTTCCTGGGGGCAGTGTGCCATGGGGTGGCCTCGTCCTGTCTCCTCTACCACACCTCACTGCCATGGGTGGATGCTGTGCTCAGCAGCACACAGGACCTGGGGAGCACTGGGAGGGTGAAGCTTGGAGACAGCTCAGTGGTGTCAGATCTGTCCCAGTTCTGCCTTTCTGTGCTGAAGAGATCTGTGATGGTGTCTGGGTGCTTCACTCCTTCCTCTGCACACAGCTCTTAGAATCAAAAATAAAAGGCTCCAGGGGGACCTCAGAGCTGCTGCCAGTGCCTGAAGGGATCCTGCAGGAAGGCTGCAGAGAGACTTTTCCTGAGGGTGTCCAGAGACAGGGCAAGGAGCAGTGGTTTGAAGCTGAGGCAGAGCAGGGTTAGACTGGAGCTGAGACAAAAATTCTTCAGTGTGAGGGTGGTGAGGCTCTGGCACAGGTTGCCCAGGGGGGTTGTGGCTGCCTCCTGCCTGGAAGTGTTCAAGGCCAGGCTGGATGGGGCTAGTTGAGAGGTACTCTGCTCATGGCAGGGCTTTGGAGTAGATGATTTCTGAGGTCTCTTCTACCCTAAGCCATTTCTGAGCTGCACTCAGCTGCAGCATTGACAGGAGAGGTTGCAGATCTTCCCAGGCAGATGAAGGGTGCCAGGTCTCCAGCACCAGCTGGCATCTGTTCAGCAGGACCTGGCAGACAAAGTCTCTAAGCTGCTGTCCCCCATCAGCCACACCAGCCCAGCTAGCAGAGGCCCATCCCTGCAGCAGGACCATGGCAGTGGGCAGTGACAGCTCTCCACCTGCTGCTGGTTTCCAAGGAGGACTTCAGGAATAGCTTGGGAAAGAAGAAACCCAAAGGAGTCCATGAACACATGGGCAGAAGGAACCTGCTTTGAGGTGGTACCTTTAGATTTCCAGAGGGCTTCTGACAAGGTCCTTTTGGGGCAGCCTGAAGAAACTGTTGTGAAGGAAAGGTCTGTCCATTGATGAATCACTGTCTGGAAGAGATCAAATGAAGGGCAGGAATCAGGATCAGTTTCCTGGAGGAAGGGGAGGTAGCATCTCCTCTGGAGTCTGTGCTGCAGAGGTGGAGGAGGGAATGAAGCTGAAGGCAGCACTTGCCTGGTGCTGCTGCATGTGCAGGGTGGTCCTGTGGGAGCTGGCACTGAAGGGCTGCACACTGCTGGGTGATTTGCTGATGAAAACCTGGCAGAATTTGGTCAGTAGGTGGTCAGATAAGGTGTGTGGAGAAGCAGTGGAGTCCAGCACAGCTGCTGCAGGCTGGAGAAGGCTTTCTGGAGATTTGCTCTGGTAGCTTTGGAAGTGCTGCAGTGGGGAAAAGGCAGATCAGGCATGAGGAATGATTCTGCCCCTCTGCTCTGCTGAGACCTCACCTGCAGCACTGTGTCCAGCTCTGGGACCCCCAGCACAAGAGAGACATGGACCTGCTGGAGTGAGTCCAGAGGAGGCCATGAAGATGCTCAGAGGCTGGAGAACCTCCCCTATGGGGACAGGCTGAGAGTTGGAGCTGTTCAGCTTGGAGAAGAGAAGGCTCCAGGGAGATCTTAGAGCTGGTAGTGCCAGGACTGGGGGGAATGGAGCAAAGGTGGAGGTGAGGAGATTGAGGGTGGAGGTGAGGGGGAAGTTGGTGAGCATGAGAGTGGTGAGAGGCTGGAATGGGTTGCCCCTGCAGGGAGGTGTTTGGGGCCAGATCCCTGGAGGTGTTTTTGGCCAGGCTGGCAGAGGCTGTGGGCAGCCTGCTCTAGGGTAGGGTGTCCCTGGGCATGGCAGGGGGGTTGGGACTGCCTGATCCTTGTGCTCCCTTCCAACTCTGACTGATTCTATCATTCTGTGATCTGCAGGGGCCCTACAGGAAGGCTGGGGAGGGACTGTTTCAATGGACTTGTGGGGATAGCACCAAGGGGCAATGGTTTGAAACTGGAGCAGGGGAGATTCAGATTGGACATTTGGAAGAGATCCTTTGAGAGTGAGGAGGCACTGGCACAGGTTACCCAGGGATGTGGTAGAGGTTCCACTCCTGGAGACACTCAGGATCAGACTGGACGTGGCCCTGGGCAGCCTGCTGTGGTTGGAAATGTCCTTACTGACTGCAGGAGGGTTGGAAGGGACCCTCAAAGGTCATCTTGTCTAACTGCCCTGCAGGCAGCCTTCTCTTCTCCAGGTCCTTTTTGTGCTGAGGGGTCCAGGACTGGATTCAGTGCTGCAGGTGAGGTCTCAGCAGAGCAGAGGAGCAGAATTCCCTCTTCCTGCTTGTGCTACAGCTCAAGTTTTTGAGGCTTTTCCTCCTGGCTTGCAGTAGCCTCCACTAGCACAGCTGACTGAGCACAGCCTCCAGGGGCTCCTGCAGAAGATGGATTTTGTTGCTCCTTCATGGCTTGCCCTGGCCTTGGTTTTCAACTTGGGTGCCTGACAAACAGAATTTGACCTTCTCAGCCCTGAATGTTTTGTCTCTGCAATTGCTGTCTCTGGAGTTGCCCTGAACAAGCATCCCTCACGCTGCAGAGGAGAAGTAGGAGGTTTGTCTGTCTCCTGATGAGACACACTTCAGGACTGTGCCAATCTCTGTGCCAGCAGAGCTGAGGTTTAAGCTTCAGAGCACGGTGCAGGAGTTATTTCTGATCCTGCTGTGCAAGGAGCCCTCTTCTTGTGGCCAAATATTGCCTTTTCTCCAGGCTCCAGCTCAGACCCTCCAGGCCCGTTCTTGCCCACTTCTTTTAGGTGCTGTTAATCTCGAGGGAAATTGTGGAGCCTTGCAGAAAGTGCAGGAGGAACAAAGGATGGATTGTGGGCATCGGGAGGGAGGCCTGTGCTGACAAGATGCCCAACTTCCTGCACATTGTGCTGGGGACTTCAGAATTCAAGCCCTGTCCAAAACAAGATCTGCTGCCTTAGGGGAAATAGGGCACTGGAGTGGAAGCTGAGCCCTGGGGCTGGCTTCTGAGCTCTGCAGGTTTGGGGATGCCCATCCCTGACCATGCTACCAACTCTCCTCCTAGTGTTAGTCATGCATTGTTAGGAATGGGGAATTAATGAGCAATTATTCATTTATTAATCATCATTGTCAGAATCTATTATTTATTGTTACTTCTTTTAAAGTACTCTTCTGTAACCTCACCTCCAATCCTGCCTCCAGCTCTGCTGTGCCCAGCAGAAGGAGGGCACAGAGCTGCTGCAGTGAGGCCAGAGGAGGCCACAAAGATGAGCACAGGGCTGGAGCAGCTCTGCTGTGAGCACAGGCTGAGGGAGCTGGGGGGGTGCAGCCTGCAGAGGAGAAGGCTCCAGGGGGACCTCAGAGCTGCTGCCAGTGCCTGAAGGGATCCTGCAGGAAGGCTGCAGAGAGACTTGTGCTGAGGGGGTCTAGAGCCAGGCCAAGGGGGAATGGTTTGGAACTGAGGCAGAGCAGGGTTAGAGTGGAGCTGAGGAAGAAGTTCTGCAGTGGGAGGGTGGTGAGACTGGCACAGGCTGCCCAGGGAGGCAGCACCTCCTACCTGGAGGTGTTCAAGGCCAGGCTGGATGAGGCCCTGGGCAGCAGAGTCTGGCTGAGAGGTGTCCCTGCCCATGGCAGGGAGTTGGAGCAGATAATCTGGTAGGTCCCTTCCAACCTGAGCCATTCTGTGGTTCTGAAGTGGAGCTCTCTGCAGCACAAGAATAATGTTCTGCAGGGCCTCACTGACAGCAGCTGTCTGCCATGTGCTGCAGCAGAGATTTGTGTTCTCCCAGCAGCACCCCACTGAGTCATTGGGCTCAGCCTTCATCACCCAGCAGGGACGGTGCTGAGAGCTGCTGGAGCAGCCTGAGAAGTGCTGCTATAAATCACTGGAGCTACAACAACGCTCAGTGAGTGCTGGCTGGGAGGGAGAAGGCACTAAGCAACCTGCTGCTGCCTGCAGAGTGGCAGCCAGCTGAGACCTGGCAGGAGCTGAGCTGCCCTCACCACACAGCGTGGGGCTGGGGCTGGTGCAGCCCAGCCAGGGGGCACCCAGTCACAGCCTCACACTGCTGCTGGAGCCTCCTTGGCCTTGCTTTGCCTTTACACATCTCAGCCCAAGGGCAGGAACTTGCCTGCTGCACTTGGTTGTGGGAAGGTTTGTCAGGAGCACTCCCAGTCTGGGCTCTGATCCCTGCAGCTCTCCACCTGCCCTGCTCTGGTTTCATCTCCCATGGCTCAAACAGAGTCTGTGTGCCTGGGGGGGTGTTGAAGAGCTGAGCTTTGTTAGGCTGTGCTGGTGAACCTCTCAGAGGGGTGTTTGAACAGAGCTGAGCTTTGTCAGGCTGTGCTGGTGAGCCTCTCAGAGGGGTGTTTGAGCATAGAGCTGAGCTTTGTCAGGCTGTGCTGGTGAGCCTCTCAGAGGAGTGTTTGAGCACAGAGCTGAGCTTTGCCAGGCTGTGCTGGTGAGCCTCTCAGAGGAGTGTTTGAGCACAGAGCTGAGCTTTGTCAGGCTGTGCTGGTGAGCCTCTCAGAGGAGTGTTTGAGCACAGAGCTGAGCTTTGCCAGGCTGTGCTGGTGGGAGCCTCAGAGGAGTATTAACACAGCCCAAGGTTGTGCAGCCTGTGCTGATGCCATGCTATGCCCAGCCCCTGCAGGCACTGGTGCCATGCTGAGGTGCCAGCAGAGTTCCCAAAGCTCTTCACAACTTGTTTCCTTCTTAATCTTGCTCAAGAAAAGTGGCCCAAGGAGAACTCTGCATTTTCTTTCTGAAGCATCCTGTGAATGGCCTGAGCCACGTTTGGGATGCCACAACTGGAGGAGCTGTCTGAGTTTGGATTTCCTATTTCCTATTCTTTTAAGTTAAATTTGTCTTACTTCATGTCACATTGATTTGCTGGTAGCAAGCTGGGAGGAGTGGCTGACAGCCCCTTGGGCTGGGCAGGCTTTCAGCCAGGCCAGGCTGGAGAGCTGCACAGAGACAATCTCAGCAAGTTCAACAAGGACAAGTGTAGCTGGGAAGGAACAAGCCCATGGACCAGCAGAGATTAGGGACTGACCTGCTGGAAAGCAGCTCCACAGAGGAGAACTTTGAAGACTTGGTGGAGAAGAAGTCATCCATGGGACAGCAATGAGCTCCTCTGGGCAAGGAGGTCAATGGGCTCCTGTGGGGCATTAAGAAGAGTGTGGCCAGCAGATCCAGGGAGGTTCTCCTTCACCTCTCCTCTGCTGAGACCACATCTGGAGTACTGGCTCTGGCTCTGGCTCTGGGTTCCCCAGTTCAAGAGGGACAGGGAACTGCTGGAGAGAGTCTGCTGGAGGCTACAAGGATGCTGGACTGGAGCCTGTTTGGTCTGGAGAAGAGGAGGCTCCCAGGGGACCTTCTGGTGGCCTTGCAGGATCTGAAGTGAGCTACAAAAAAGCTGGGGAGGGACTTTTGAGAGTGTCAGGGAGTGCCAGGAGTGGGGGGAATCGAGCAAAGGTGGAGGGGGAGAGATTGAGGCTGGAGGTGAGGAGGAAGTTGCTGAGCATGAGACTGGTGAGACCTTGGAATGGGTTGCCGCTGCAGGGAGGTGTTTGGGGCCGGCTCCCTGGAGGTGTTTTTGGCCAGGCTGGCAGAGGCTGTGGGCAGCCTGCTCTAGGGTAGGGTGTCCCTGGGCATGGCAGGGGGGTTGGGATCCTTGTGGTGCCTTCCAGCCCTGACTGATTTTAGGATTCTATCTGTGTGTTGAGGAAAGGCTGAGAGCCCTGGGGCTGGTTAGCCTGGGCTAAGCAGCCTGAGAGAGGACCTGACCAATGTCTGCACATACCTGGAGCGTGGCTGTCAGGAGGTTGGGGCCAGGCTCTTTTCAGTGGTACCCAGAGATGGGACAAGGACATCAACTCAGTGAGCTGCCCAGGAAGGTGGAGGAGTCACCAAGCCTGGGTGTGTTTAAGGCTGATTTGGATGTGGTTTAAGGTGAATTTTGTAGAGGAAGGTTAGAGGTTGGACTTGATGCTCCTGAGGAGCTTTGCCAACCTGAGTGGTGCTGTGATTCTGTGATTCAATCACAGGAAATTCCAACTTGTTCCCTGTGAGGGTGCTGGAGTCCTGGAGCAGGCTGCCCAGAGAGGTTGTAGAGTCTCCTTCTCTGGAGACATTCAAGCCCAATCTGGAGCCTGTCTGACCTGCCCTGGGTGAATCTGCTTTGGCAGGGAGGTTGGACTGGATCATCCCAGGAGGTCCCTTCCAGCTCCTGCCACTCTGTGATTCTCTCCCTACCACATCTTGTAGTTATGTGGAGACTCAGGATTCCTCCTGGCTCTGCAGAGCTGCTGCACCATTCCATAGGAGCCTCATGCTGGCTGCTGCTTTGTTTTGTTCCATTCCAGGGCATTTCTAGAACTTGCTGTGATTTCTGAGCTGGGGGCTGATGCTTTCCTCCAGCTATTTGTTCTAATCCTAAAGAGCTCTTTTCCTGCATGACAGCAATAAGCTCAGAGCCCTTCATTCTGCTCCCTGATGCTGGGAGTATTTTTTGCCTCTGATTCACTCTGCAGTTATCTGCATTGAGTTTCACCTCCCATTTTATCACCAGTTGCTCTGTATTGTAGGAATCATCTTCAAGTTTGCCCTTTTCTCTACCCTCCTGAAGAGTTTCATCAGCAAACTTCATTGTGAGACCTCCCCTGCACCACTGAATCCAGCTTTGGGGGAACCCAGCACGAGAAGGACCTGGAGCTGCTGGAGAGGGACCAGAGGAGGCCACAGAGGTGATCAGAGGCTGCAGAACCTCTGCTGTGGGGACTGGCTGAGAGAGTTGGGGCTGTTGAGCCTGGAGAAAAGAAGGCTCCAGGCAGACCTTAAAGCAACCTTCCAGTGCCTGGAGGGAGCCTATAAGAAAGTCAGGAAAGGGACTTTGGACAAGGGCTGGGAGTGACAGGACAGGAGGCTTTGAGCTGGGAGAGAGGAGACTGAGAGTGGAGATGAGGAAGAAATTGCTGAGAGTGAGGAGACACTGGCACAGGTTGCCCAGGGAGGTTGTGGAGCACAGAAGCACAGAATGGGATCTTTGATCTGTGCTCCACAACCTCCCTGGAGGTGTTCCAGGCCCAGCTGGATGAGTCTTTCTGTGCTCCACAACCTCCCAGGAGGTGTTCAAAGCCAGGTTGGATGAGCAACCTGTGCTGGTGGGAAATGTCCCTGCCCACGGCATGGGGTTGGCACTGAATGAGTCCCTTCCAACCTAAACCATTCCATGAAAGGTTGAAGGTCCCTTCCAACCTAAACCATTCCATGAATCTGTCCTGGTCTTTGCTTCTCTTCCTTCTTCCACAGCTGTGCAGTGTTCCCCTCAGCTCTGAGGCTGTCTCATGGCTCTAGCAGCTGGGATTTGTCAGCAGACCTTGGCCTCCTAAATACCTCCTATTCAGCATCCAGGCCATGCTGCTTTCTGTCTGAGGCTTGCCTGTGCCAACCCCTACCAGGTAGATGGAAGCTCAGGTGGCACCGACTGTGGAGATCACCTCCCTTCAGCTGCACTTGCTGGAGGTCAGCTGCAGTTGTGGCCAGGCTGCCTGCAGCTGGCAGTGGCAGTTACAGATGTGCAGAGGTTGCTGTGCCCACCACTTGGGGGACCCACCACTGGAGGTGGGGAGATTGAGACTGGAGGTGAGGAGGAAGTTGTTGAGCATGAGAGTGGTGAGAGGCTGGAATGGGTTGCCCCTGCAGGGAGGTGTTTGGGGCCAGATCCCTGGAGGTGTTTTTGGCCAGGCTGGCAGAGGCTGTGGGCAGCCTGCTCTAGGGTAGGGTGTCCCTGGGCATGGCAGGGGGGTTGGGACTGCCTGATCCTTGTGCTCCCTTCTAACCCTGCCTGATTCTGTGATTCTATGTACAGGATGTTAGGATGAAGTTCTTTGCAAGGGAGGGTGGTGGAGACTCTGGCACAGGTTGAGGGTGATGAGACACTGGCACAGGTTGCCCAGGGAGGTTGTGGAGCACAGAATCACCCAACGTGATCTTTGATCACGTTGGGTGATTCTGTGCTCCACAACCTCCCTGGAGGTGTTTGCACCTGCTCTAGGGTAGGGTGTCCCTGGGCATGGCAGGGGGTTGGGACTGGCTGATCCTTGTGCTCCCTTCCAGCCCTGACTGATTCTGTCATTCTATCACTGCTCCCTTTGCTGTGCCCTCTCACTGCCACAGCTTTGCTTGGGCAGCTCCTGGCCAGGGCTGTGTGGCACTGGGCACTGCTGGAGCTCTGCAGGGGCAGCTCAGCAGGCTGCCAGCATCTGACCCATGCAGGGCATGGAAAGGAGGTTGTGTTATGCTTATCACAGAATGCCTGAGGTTGGAAGGGACCTTAGACATCTACTCCAACCCTCTGCTGTGGGCAGGGACACCTCCCACCAGCACAGGTTGCTCAAGACCTCATTGAGCCTGGCCTTGGACACCCCCAGGCAGGAGGCAGCCACAGCCTCCCTGGGCAGCCTGTGCCAGAGCCTCACCACCCTCCCACTGCAGAACTTCTTCCTCAGCTCCACTCTAACCCTGCTCTGCCACAGCTCCAAACCATTTCTCCTTGGCCTGTCTCTAGACACCATCAGCTTGAACATCACCAGGCAGGAGGCACCCACAGCCTCTGGGCAGTCTCACCACCCTCCTTCTGGAGAACTTCCTCATCTCCAGTCTAATTCTGCTCTCCCTCAGCTCCAAACCATTCCCCCTTGGCCTGTCTCTAGACACCCTCAGCCAAAGTCTCTCTGCAGCCTTCCTGCAGGATCCCTTCAGGCACTGGCAGCAGCTCAGGTCCCCCTGGAGCCTTCTCCTCTGCAGGCTGCACCCCCCCCAGCTCCCTCAGCCTGTGCTCACAGCAGAGCTGCTCCAGCCCTGGGCTCACCTTTGTGGCCTCCTCTGGTCCTGCTCCAGCAGTTCCATGCCCTTCTGGTGGGGCCATACCCTGAAGCAGTACTGGGGGTGGGGTTCCACGTGGGGTCCTTCCCTATTCTGGCCACAGCCAGGCTGGTAGCAGGTCTGTGTTGCTTTGCTGGTGGAGATGACAGCTCTTGGTCAGGCTGAAGATGTCAGTGATGTCAGAGGGGAAAGCTGACACCCAGGCTGTGCCCAGCTTGCAGGGCAGGGTATCTGGTGTCCTGCTGTGAGCAGAGCTGGGTGGATGGAGCACCCCTGACACCCTCACTCACTCTGCAGGGCTCTAGCAGGGATCTGTCATCCCAGCAGCATTTGTCCCTCTGCAGTGACCTTCTCTGCAGGGGGCAGATCACTGCCTCTCAGGACCCCATTTTCACCACCCCTGCTTTGCGATGGGCAGCACCAGAGCAGAGCTCCTGAGCTCTGGCTGGCTGCTGGTGGCAGCAGGAGGGAGAAGAGAAGGCTTCAAGGAGACCTTGGAGTACCCTTCCAGTAAATGAAGTGTGCTGGGGAGGGACTATTGACAAGGGCTTGGAAGGGCAGGAGGAGGAGAAATGGGTTTAAAAGTGGCAGAGAGGAGACTGAAAGTGGATGTGAGGAGGAAGCTGTTTGCAGTGAGGGTGGTGAGACACTGGCACAGGTTGCCCAGGGAGGTTGTGGAGCACAAAAGCACAGAATGGGATCCCTGGAGGTGGATTCTGTGCTCCACAACCTCTCTGGAGGTGTTCAGGGCCAGGTTGGACGAGTCCTAGAGCGACCTGTTTTAGTGGGAGGGATTGGAACTGGCTGAGCTTTGAGGTCCCTTCCAACCTAACCCATTCTATGTGCTCCAAAGCTATCACAGGCTCAGAGGAGGTGCCAGGGGAAGAGGAGGGGAAACTTTGTCCCTGGGAACTGCTGAAGCCTGAAGCAGGCTGCCCAGAGAGGTTGTGGAGTCTTCTGCTCTGGAGATAGTCAAAACTCTTCCAACCTCTTAACATTCTGTGATTCTTCTTGGTCCTTTTAAGCACTCAAATGCTACCAGAAGGTCTCCCTGGAGCCTTCTCCAGGCTGAACAACTCCAACTCTCCCTCAGTCTTTCAGAGGTTTGCAGGCTCAGAGGATGTCAGGGGTTGGAAGGGACCCAAAGAGCTCATCCAGTCCAACCCCTGCCAGAGCAGGAGCATCCAAGCTAGCTCAGGGCACACAGCAACACATCCAGACAGAGTCTGCAAAGGCTCCACACAAGGAGACTCCACAACCTCTCTGGGCAGCCTGTGCCACTGCTCTGGGACCCACCCAGGCAAGAAGTTGCCTCTTGTGTGGAGCTGCAACCTCCTGTGCTGCAGCTTCCATCCATTGCTCCTTGGCCTAATCAGTGGCTTCTGTCACTGGTGGCCATGCTGAGATCCATGCAGGTTGTTTCCCACAGAGTTAACCCCCCCAGAACAACCAAGGCACCTTGCTAGGGACTGAGCAGCCCCAGGTTAAGGGAGCTTCTCCTCTCCCTCTGCACTGCTCTCTTGAGGTCACATCTGGAGTGCTGGATCTGGTTCTGGGCTCCCCAGTTCAAGTGGGGCAGAGAACTACCACGGAGAGTCTGATGGAGGCTGTGAGGATGCTGAAGGGCTTGGAGCATCTGTGTGAGGAGGAAAGGTTGAGAGCCCTGGGGCTGGTTAGCCTGGAGAAGAGAAGGCTGAGAGGGAACCTGTTGAAGTTTACAACTATCAGAAGGGTGGGGACAGGCTCTGGGCAGTGCTGTCCTGTGGCAGGACAGGGAGCAGTGGACACAAACTGGAACCCAGGAGGTTCCACCTCAACTTGAGGAGAAACTTCTTTGGTGTGAGGGTGCTGGAGCCTGGAGCAGGCTGCCCAGAGAGGTTGTGGAGTCTCCATTCAAGCCCTGTCTGGATGTGTTCCTGTGTGCCCTGCCCTGGGTGATCCTGCTCTGGCAAGGGGAGGTTGGACTGGATCCTCACAAATTCACAGGATGGGTTGGGTTGGAAGGGACCTCAAAGCTCATCCAGCTCTAGCCCCCTGCCATGGGCAGGGACAACTCCCACTAGAACAGGTCGCTCAAGGCCTCCTTCAACCTGGCCCTGAAGACTTCCAGGGAGGTTTTGGTGCTTCTGTGCTCCACAACCTTCCTGGGCAACCTGTGCCAGTCTCTCCCCACCCTCACTCAACAATTTCTTCCTCCTCTCCCCTCTCACTCTCCCCTCTCCCAGCTCAGAGCCGTTGTCCTCATCCTGCCACTCCCAGCCCTTGTCCAAAGCTCCTCCCCAGCTCTCCTGCAGCCCCTTCAGGCACTGCAAGATTGCTCTGAGGTCTCCCTGGAGCCTTCTCTTCTCCAGGCTAAGCAGCCTCAACTCTCCCAGCCTATCCCCATAAGCCCTCTCCAGCCTCTGCTCATCTTGGTGGCCTCCTCTGGACCTCCTCCAGCAGCTCCAGCTCCTTGTGCTGGGTTGCCCAGAGCTGTGTGCAGTGCTGCAGGTGAGCTGTGAGCAGAGCAGAGCAGAGGGGCAGGATCCCCTCCCTGTGCTGCTGCTGTGCCTGCAGCCAGCACTCAGCTGCCTCTGGGCTGCCAGCAGCCCTAAGATGTTGGTGGAGGTTGTCAGCAGAACATTTCTTTGCTGAGCAAACCTGCAGCAGCTGATTTCCCCTGTTCTGCAGAGCAGTGCAGTTCTTGTGAGCTTTCTAATTGTGGTATGTGAAGTTATTTCAGGCAGGAGCTCCACTTTCAGTAGTTTAAGGGCAGGATTTTCTATGTGCTGTCTTGATCTGGTGCCAGGGAGGGCTGGCTGGGTGGGAGAGAATCTCCATCCTCAGTGGTCAGGGTGGTTGAAGTGGTGAGACTTGCAAAGCCAAAGCTGCTCTGCACCCTTAGGAACCTGGCAGTGGCTGCTGCTCAGTGACAGCAAAGGCTTTTATTTTTAGGCTTGGCAGCTGATCAAGTCCTGGCCTCCTTTCAAGCCCTTCTCAGATGGTACAAAGTATTAGGCTCCAACTGCTGTCGAAATAATGGATATTAAAAATCATGTTGGAATTAGGAGGATGAAGATGATGAATAGGAAAGGAGTAAAATGCTAATCTAGGGTGGATTGGAAAGTCAGCCCCACGTGGCCTTGGCTCTGCTTCAGAGCTGTGTGTTCTGCTCTGAGAGTGCAGATGGCAGAGCAGCATGGAACTGGGAATCCCTCTGCTGGGTCCTGTTTGGGTGTAGCTTGCTGGGCACATGGGACACAAATAACAAAGGGCTGCAGGCTTGGATCCCTGTGCTGAGATCCCTGTGCTGAGATCCCTGTCCTGTGGCCCTTGCTGGCCTCCCTACAGCTCACAGCACCTCAACATTGTAGAGCTGGAAGGGACTTGTGGGGATCAGCCAGTCCAAGCCTCTGCTCCAGCAGGGCACCCACAGCAGCTTGCCAGGGTCACAGAGGCCAGGGAGGGGTTGGAAGCTCTCCAGAGAAGCAGACTCCACAACCTCTCTGGGCAGCCTGCTCCAGGCCCCCAGCACCCTCCCACCAAAGAAGTTTCTCCTCACATCAGAGCTTTGCCAAAATGCTGTTTGATGGCAAATGCTAAAGAGGGGAAGCAGCTGCCAGTGCTGTGTGCCTGTGCCCAGGAGTCTGGCAGAAGGCAGGGCAGGGTGATTCAGCTTTCTTCCCTTCCCCTGCCATGATTCCAGTGGCAGGGAGTGTGAGTGTCCTCCTGCCCTGCTTTTTCCTTCTCAGAGGTGGCTGCTGGGGATGCCACAGAAGCAGAGGTGGAACCCTGGCAAGCTGAGGCTGCTGTGGTGGAAGCAGAGCAGAGCAGAGCCAGGCTGGAGGGAAGCATGCATGGTGCCTTGGCATCCCCTGGCACTGCCATGGCTGCACAGCTGCTCTCTGCAGCTGCCTGACAGGAGGTTGGACTGAGGTTGGGATTGGTCTCTTCTCCTTAGCCTCAGGTGATAGAACAAGGAGAAGTGTCCTGAAATTGTGCCAGTTGGGAGCATGTCTGGATCTGTTGGAGGGCAGGAGGCTCTGCAGAGGGACCTGGGCAGATGGGCACAGTCCAGTGCCTGCAGCTTAAACAACTTCCAGTGCCAGGATCTGCACTTTGGCCACAACAGCCCCAGGCAGTGCCACAGGCTGGGCACAGAGTGGCTGAGAGCAGGCAGAGAGGGAGCTGGGGGTGCTGGGTGGCAGCAGCTGAACAGGAGCCAGCAGTGTGCCCAGGGGGCCAAGAAGGCCAAGGGCATCCTGGGCTGGCTGAGGAGCAGTGTGGGCAGCAGGAGCAGGGCAGTGCTTGTGCCCCTGTGCTCAGCACTGCTCAGCACACACCTTGAGTGCTGTGTCCAGCTCTGGGCCCCTCCATTGCAGAGAGATGTTGAGGTGCTGAAGGTGTTGAGAGAAGGGCAGCAAGGCTGGGGAGGGGCCTGGAGCACAGCCCCAAGAGGAGAGGCTGAGGGAGCTGGGGGTGTGCAGCCTGCAGAAGAGGAGGCTGAGGGCAGAGCTCATTGCTCTCTGCAGCTCCCTGAAGGGAGGTTGTGGCCAGCTGGGGTTGGGCTCTGCTGCCAGGCAGCCAGGGCCAGAAGGAGGGGACAGAGGCTNTGCATGAGGCACTTGGTGCCAGGGGTTAGTTGATGAAGTGTTAGGCTGGACTTGATGCTCCTAGAGGCCCATCCCATCCAACCTGGTTCATTCTGTGATTCAGGGGAGGGTTGGGTTGGAGATGAGGAAAAATTTCTTTACTGCAGGAGTGGTCAGGGGCTTGGCACAGGCTACCCAGGGGGGTGGTGGAGTCTCCATCCCAAGGGGTGTTCAAGGAAGGTGTCCATGGCCCTTGGGGAAATGGTTTAGTGGCTGTGGTGGTGTTGGGTTGATCTTGGACTGGATGATCTTGGAGGCCTTTTAGAACCTTTTTAGTTGGATGATTCTAGAGCAGGACTCTTGATAATGACAAAGAATCTCTCTGAGCTGAGCTTCCTCCAGGCCAGAGCAGAGACCACTCCCATCCAGCTCCACTGCAGTGCCTCTGTCCCCAGTACATGCATGAAGGAGGGAGGAGAATTTGAAACTGTGGCTCCTGTTCAGAGCTCTTAGAATCATAGAATGAGTTAGGCTGGAAGGGACCTCAAAGCTCAGCCAGTTCCAACCTCCTTCCATGGGCAGGGACACCTCCCACTGGAACAGGTCACTCAAGACCTCATCCAGCCTGGTCCTGAACACCTCCAGGGAGGTTGTGGAGCACAGAATCACCCAATGTGATCAATGATCACATTGGGTGATTCTGTGCTCCACAACCTCCCTGGGCAACCTGTGCCAGTGTCTCACCACCCTTACTGCCAGGAGCTTCCTCCTAACATCCAGTTTCAGTCTCCCCTCTGACACTTCAAACCCATTCCTCCTCCTCCTCCTCTCATCCCCAGCCCTTGTCAATAGTCCCTCCCCAGCCCTCCTGCAGCCCCCTGCAGATCCTGCAAGGCCACTCCAAGGTCTCCTGGCAGCCTTCTCCTCTGCAGGCTGCAGAGCCCCAACTCTCTCAGCCTGGCCCCCAGAGCAGAGCTGCTGCAGCCCTCTCAGCATCTTTGGGGCCATTCAGCTGAGGTTTGGTGCTGCTGTGAGAACAGCAGGGACAGGAAATAAGTCTCTGCCTCTGCTCTCTCTTCCTTTGTGCTCTGCTGGGCTCTTTGTGGTGCTAATCGTCGCAAGAGATTTGCTGCTGGTTCCTTCTGCTGACTGCCATGGGTGGTGCTGAGTCCTTGGAGCTGGTGTTGGGGAGGGTTTTCCAATGGAAAAAAATCTGAGATAATCCATATCTCTTTAGCTGCTTGCCTGGGGAATGTGACTCAACTGCTGTGAATAAATGAAGCAGCATAGCTAATTAATCAGATCAGGAAGTGAATAATGACCTGCTCAGCTCATCTCCTTTCCCCCTGCTCTTTAAACCAGAGTTTAGCTCTTTCTGCTGCTTCCAGTAAGGTTGTGGCAGAATTAGAGGTGCATGAGGATGCAGCTGGGTCAGGGCAATTGTAGAATCAGTCAGGGTTGGAAGGGAGCACAAGGATCAGCCAGTCCCAACCCCCCTGCCATGCCCAGGGACACCCTACCCTAGAGCAGGCTGCCCACAGCCTCTGCCAGCCTGGCCAAAAACACCTCCAGGGATGTGGTCCCAAACACCTTCCTGCAGGGGCAACCCATTCTAGCCTCTCACCACTCTCAGTCTTCGACATTAATCCAGGCTAAGGGATGCTGAGATCCAGAGCAGCCCTGCAGAGAAGGACTTGGGGGTGCTGGTATGGGAGAGGTTGGGCAGAAGCCAGCAGTGGGCACTGGCAGCACAGAAGGCCAAGGGCAGCCTGGGCTGCATCCAGAGCAGGGGATCCTGCCCCTCTGCTCTGCTCAGACCTCACCTGCAGGGCTGGGGCCAGCTCTGGGACCCCCAACACAAGAAGGACCTGGAGCTGGTGGAGAGGGTCCAAAGGAGGCCACCAAGATGATCCAAGGGTTAGAGAATCTCTGTCTGAGTACAGGCTGGAAGAGTTGGGGCTGTTGAGCCTGGGGAAGAGAAAGCTCCAGGGAGAGCTTGGAGCAGCCTTCCAGTGGCTGAAAGGGGCTACAAGAAGGCTGCAGAGGGACAAGAAAGAGCTCCAAGAGGCCTGCAGGCTGCAGAGGGACAAGAAAGAGCTCCAAGAGGCCTGCAGGGACAGGGTGAAGGCAGTGGTTTGAAGTGAGAGCAGAGCAGATTGAGATTGGATGTGAGGAACAAGTTCTGCACCAGGAAGCTGTTGGAATACTGCAGCAGGTTGAGGCTCCATGCCTGGAGATATTCCAGGTGAGGCTGGACAGGGCTGTGGGCAACCTGCTCTAGTGCAGGATGTCCCTGCTGACTGCAAGGGGTTGGGCTGGCTGAGCTCTGGAGGTCCCTTCCAGCCCATTCCATTCTGTGATGTTAAGGCAAGAGGCTTCAGCAGCTGGGTTGGTGGCCCAGAAGTGCTGCTGCAGCCACAAGGACCCCCTGAGGCAGGGCTGGGAAGGGAGGAGGTGGCAGGAGCAGGGCAGTGAGAGCTGTTGGTGATGGGTGGGGGCTGGGGTGTGGAATTTTGGGCAGTGCTGGCCCTGGCAAGTGCCCCTCAAGAGCAGAGCTGTGATCATGAGACACAAAGGCAAGGTCATACCTTGCAGTGCTGACAGTGGCTGGTGGTGACAGTTGGGAGGCTATTTTGGGAGTGCTTCTCTCTTTGTTTTCTGGGAACTCCTCTCTGCCTGTCCCCAGATTTAACCCTGCTGCTCTCCAGCTGTCGTTGGGCTTGCTCCTGGGCTGCTGCTTCCCACCCTGTGTTGACATCCCAGCCTCACAGTCTGCCCTCAGTGCAGTGTCCACTGCCTTCATCTCCTGTCCCAGAGAGTCTGCACTCAGGAGAGCAGCAGAGAACTGACCTGTCCTTGAATGCCTTTGTCACCTGTGTGCTGGGATGGCACAACTGAACTGGCCTGAGAGCTGGTGCAGCCCAGAGTGCTGCTGGTTAGTGCTGGCATCACAGAGGAGTTTGGGTGGGCAAAGCTCTCTGAAGTGTCTCTGAAGTCATCCAGTCCAGCTCAGGAATGGCTGCACACTGTGGGCTTGGTGTGTGCTGCCCAGGCCATGGCACTGCCACTGCTGCTCACTGAACCCAGCCAGACACAACAACTGCATCTGCACCTGCTGGGAACCAGCCAAGAGCAGCTCAGCACTGATCACACTCATGGAACTGCTTGGGTTGGAGAAGCTCTCTGAGGTCATCCAGGCCAACACCAACCCAGCCCCACCATGGCCACCAAACCATGGCCCCAGGTGCCATGGGCACAGCTTCCTGCAGCATCTCCTGCCACCTCCCTGGGCAGCCTCTGCCAGTGTCTGACCACTTCTCCAGCAAAGAAAATTTTGCTCCTCTCCAACCTAACCCTCCCCTGGCACAATTTCAGGACATTTCCTCTCCTTCTATCCCCTGAGCCTAGGGAGCAGAGCCCAACCCCCAGCTGGCTGCAGCCTCCTCTCAGGGAGCTGCAGAGAGCAATGAGCTCTGCCCTCAGCCTCCTTTGCTCCAGGCTGCACCCCCCCAGCTCCCTCAGCTGCTCCTCCCCAGCCCTCTTCTCCAGATCCTTCCCCACCTTTGTTGCCCTTCTCTGGACCTGCTGCAGCTCCTCAATGTCCTTCTGGGAGTGACCCAGAACTGACCCCAGGTCAGGAGCTGTAATCACAGAATGCTCCACTGGAACAGGTCGCTCAAGGCCTCACTCAACCTGACCTTGAACATCTCCAGGGAGGGAGCAGCCACAACCTCCCTGGGCAACCTGTGCCAGTGTCTCTCCACCCTCACTGCAAACAACTTCCTCCTGACATCCACTTTCAATCTCCCCTCTGCCAGTTTAAGCCATTCCTCCTTGCCCTTTAAGTACAAGACCTCATCAGTGGTCCCTCCCCAGCTGGTGCTGGTCCCAGTGCCACCCTCTGGTGTGCAGGGACTCCTGAACCAGTTGTAGAGCTCCTCAGGCAGCTGCAGCTGCACTAACACAGCAAGGAGCTGCTGTCAGGAGCCCATCCCAGGGCTCATCTCAAGGAGCAGCCTGGCAAATCCTGGCTCCTGCAGGTTTCTGAGGTTACTTCTGGCAGCTCACTCAGGGTGGGCTTCATCTCATCCTCTTGCCAGTGGCTTTGTGCTGGTCTGCAGGCAGTGGGAAAGAGAAATCCCACGGTGGGGGGTCCTGGGATCCATCCCTCTGAGCTTATGCAGCCTCTCCTGGGCTCACACTTGGCTGTGCTGCTTCACACTTGGATGCTGACACAAATCTCATGCAAGGCTGGGGGCAGGAGGGTCCCTGACAGCCTGGGCTTAAACCTGCTGCAGCTCTTGTGGGGCCTTGTGGTGGGTTCCAGACTGTGTTTGGGTGCACAGAGAATGTTCTGCTCTCAGCTGGCTGCTGCTGGTGGCCTCTGTGCTCTGCTGCAGCTCCCTGGCTCTGCATTTAGCCCACAGCAAACATCTGGAGCAGTCCAAGCATGGTGTGGGTCTGCCTGGTGTCAGCAAACACAGGTCCCCTGCCACTGTTGGCAAAGGCTGTGCTGGGTGGGTGTGATCCAGCCTCACTTTTGCCACCCCAGATCTGTTGCAGAAGCTTTTATAGCTCTTGTGTGGGGCAGCTTCTGCCACCCAGGGGAGTCCAGGTCAAGTTTCTCCCAAGAGAGCATTGTTTGGTAGGAAGAAACTTCAGGGGCTTGGGCAAATAAAGCATCTGAGCTGTGGAGGTGTGGCCCAGAGTGTCTGGAGGCACAGGGCACATCCTGGCCACTTGTCCTGCCCCAGCATCCTGAGCTTCCCTGGATCTGCAGTGCACAGCTGAGTGCCTCTGGCTGTACAGCTGCAGATGTGTGCAGGTGTGGAAAGGTCATGGCCACAGGCACAGCCTGCACAGCTGCTGAGAACTCACTCTAGGCTCCAGCAGGTAGAGCTTGGAAGGGACCTCTGGAGATCATCTTCCAGTACCTGCAAGTAAGCCAGGAAGGGACTTTGGAGAAGGACTGGGAGTGGCAGGAGGAGGGACAATGGCACTGAGCTGGGAGAGGAGAGAGTAAGAGTGGAGAGGAGGAAGAAACTGCTGAGAGTGAGGCTGATGAGACCAGCACAGGCTGTCCAGGGAAATTGTGATCTTTGATCCCATTCTGTGCTTCTGTGCTCCACAACCTCCCTGGAGTTGATCAAGGCCAGGCTGGATGAGTCCTTGAGCACCCTGTGCTGGTGGGAGGTGTCCCCTGCCCATGGCAGGGGGTTGGCACTGGATGGTCTTGAAGGTCCCTTCCAACCCTCTGCAGCTTGTACCAGTGACAGAACAGGACTCAGACCACCTCAGGGGAAGGTTGGGAGTGTGAGGAGCTTTGCACATGATACCAAAACTGAACTTCTGGAACTGAGGAGAAGCTGCTTGAGGACCAGCAGGGATTTCATGGGCAGTTTGATTTAGGCAAGAGGTGCCACACTCCTGGGAGGCTCAGGGGAAGGCCACTGGGGCACTGCAGAGGAGGTGAAGCATGGCCTGTGCTGGCCTGCCTCCTCCAGTGCTGGATGCAGCAAGGCCAGCAGCCTGAGGAGCAAGGTTCCTGTTGGATTTACAGAGCTGCCAGGGATGATTTATGTGTGGGAAGCAAGAGGAGGCTGCCCACAAACCCGACACGGTGGATTAGGAGATTTTCACTCTGGTACAGCAGCAGGCACCCAGCTGGGGTCGGTCCCGAGCCTGAGGTGCTCACAGCAGAGGCACAAAAGCCAAGCACAAAGCTCCTTTGCTTCCCTTTCCTGTGTCACAGCTGCAGCAGTGCTCAGCAAGGCACTTCCAGCACTGACTCTGCTTACCAGCAGCTGAGCAGCAGCCAGCAGTGTGCCCAGGTGGCCAAGGAGGCCACCAGCATCCTGGCCTGGACAGCAATAGTGTGGCCAGCAGGAGCAGGGCACAAGCCTGTTGGACCTGAGGGACCCAGAACTGCACACAAGATTCCAGCTGTGGCCTCAGCAGGGCAGAGCAGAGAGGCAGGAGAACCTCTCTGACCTACTCACCACAGCCCTTCTGATACTCAAGCTGTGACCTCACCACTGCCCAGTACAGGGGGACGATCCCTGCCCTGCTCCTGCTGGCCACACCATTGCTGTGAGTAGGTCAAAGAGGTTCTCCTGCCCTCTGCTCTCCTCTGCTGAGGCCACAGCTGGAATCTTGTGTCCAGTTCTGGGCCCCTCAGCTCAAGAAGGAGCTGAGGGAAGTGCTGGAGAGAGCCCAGGCCAGAGCCCCCAAGCTGCTGCAGGCAGTGAACATCTCCTGTGGGGCCAGGCTGAGGGAGCTGGGGCTGGGAGCTGGCAGCAGAGGAGCCTGAGGGCTGC
>VWZI01011643.1:80309-130797 GCA_013396835.1 Psilopogon haemacephalus
CAAACATTGATCCAATCCCCTCTGAGTCTTCTCTTCTGCAGCCTAAGCAGCCCCAGGTCCCTCAGCCTCTCCTCCCCAGGCAGTGCTGCAGTCCCCTCAGCATCCTCACAGCCCTCCCCTGGACCCTCTCCAGCAGTTCCTGTCCCCCTGCAGCTGGGGAGCCCCAAACTGAAGGCAGTGTTCAAGAGGAGGTCTGAGCAAGGCAGAGCAGAGGCAAAGGAGAAGCTCCCTGGCTCTGCTGGACACACTCTGCCTAATGCCCCCCAGGACCCCCTTGCCCCACAGGGCACATTGCTGTGCCATGGATGTTCTCTCCCAGCACTCTCAGGTCCCTCTCCTTGGGGCTGCTCTCCAGCAGTCCCCTCCTAACCTCCATCCCTTTCATTATTTCTGTGTCCCTCATCTGGACCTGCTCCAACAGGTTTGTGTCTGTGCTGTAGACCCCAGAGCTGGACACAGTATTGCAGGTGAGGATCTCAGCAGAGCAGCTGAAGAGACAATTCCCATGGGGAGGATTCTGGGTGAGCCATGGAGAAAAGAAGACCCTGAGCATGGGTATCTGAGCCAGCACAGCCTTGGCCACACTTCTGGTGTCTCCTGGCCCTGCTGCCATCCTCTTTCCCCCATGGGGAGGTGGAAGGAGTTTGGTTTTTCTCACTCAGCTGATCCCAGACAACCTCTTAGGAATTTGTCAGGTGCTTCAGTCCTCTCCTCACTGCTATCCTCTGTGTCTCCATCACACCCTGGGAATGTGGCACCAGCTTTAGGCTGGGCTTTTGCTAAGTGCTCCCCCAGCCCCAGCAAGTGAGCACTGTTACAGTGTTTGCACCTTCCTGCAGCTCTGATCTTGGTCCTCTGACCCCTTCAGTCTCAGCCCATCTGACTGCTTCCACTCCCTCATCTTCCTCGCTGTGTCCCAGGGGGGATGCCCAGGAGAGCTGCAAGCCCAAAGCCTGGGCAGGCATTGGAGCTGCTGAGCTGCTGATCCTCCTCAGGGGCTGCAGGGCCCCTGGGAGCACTCCCTGCTCTGGGGGGGAGCAGACACCCCCGGGGCTGGGGTGAGAAGGAGCAGACACCCCCAGGGCTGGGGATGGAGCAGACACCCCCGGGGCTGGGGTGAGAAGGAGCAGACACCCCCAGGGCTGGGGATGGAGCAGACACCCCCGGGGCTGGGGTGAGAAGGAGCAGACACCCCCGGGGCTGGGGGAGCAGAGAGGTTTCCTTCAAGATAAAGCTTAGAGTTAAGGTGTCCGTGGAAGGAGCCTTGCCAGGCCAGCAAGGGCTCCCCAGAGCTGCTCTCCAGTGCTTCCTTCTGTCCCCAGAGCTGCTCTCCAGTGCTTCCTGCTGTCCCCAGAGCTGCTCTCCAGTGCTTCCTTCTGTCCCCAGAGCTGCACTCCAGTGCTTCCTGCTGCCCCCCTTTTTTCGTGGCTGCAATGTAAAGTCCATGCCCCGAGGGTGGCTGCTGGCCAGAGCCTGAGCCGTGTCCGTCCCTGGCTGCCAAGGCCTACACCTGTCAGCAGAGAGGGAGAAGCTAATCTGCCCTAGCTGCAAATTTTAGAAACTGAGCACTTCCTCCCTATGGAAAAACTGCTAAATGCTGGTGGGCTGCCAGGAGCTGCAGGAACAGCAGGGGCTGGGGCTGGAGCCTTGCCCGGGTTGGCAGGGGGATGAGCCAACCTTCCCTGAGTGCCTGCTGGGCAGCTCTGGGCACTGGGTGCAGGGGGATGAGCCAACCTTCCCTGAGTGCCTGCTGGGGAGCTTTGGGCACTGGGTGCAGGGGGATGAGCCAACCTTCCCTGAGTGCCTGCTGGGCAGCTTTGGGCACTGGGTGCAGGGGGATGAGCCAACCTTCCCTGAGTGCCTGCTGGGGAGCTTTGGGCACTGGGTGCAGGGGGATGAGCCAACCTTCCCTGAGTGCCTGCTGGGCAGCTTTGGGCACTGGGTGCAGGGGGATGAGCCAACCTTCCCTGAGTGCCTGCTGGGGAGCTTTGGGCACTGGGTGCAGGGGGATGAGCCAACCTTCCCTGAGTGCCTGCTGGGCAGCTTTGGGCACTGGGTGCAGGGGGATGAGCCAACCTTCCCTGAGTGCCTGCTGGGGAGCTTTGGGCACTGGGTGCAGGGGGATGAGCCAACCTTCCCTGAGTGCCTGCTGGGCAGCTTTGGGCACTGGGTGCAGGGGGATGAGCCAACCTTCCCTGAGTGCCTGCTGGGGAGCTTTGGGCACTGGGTGCAGGGGGATGAGCCAACCTTCCCTGAGTGCCTGCTGGGCAGCTTTGGGCACTGGGTGCAGGGGGATGAGCCAACCTTCCCTGAGTGCCTGCTGGGCAGCTTTGGGCACTGGGTGCAGGGGGATGAGCCAACCTTCCCTGAGTGCCTGCTGGGGAGCTTTGGGCACTGGGTGCAGGGGGATGAGCCAACCTTCCCTGAGTGCCTGCTGGGGAGCTCTGAGCACTGGGTGCAGGGGGATGAGCCAACCTTCCCTGAGTGCCTGCTGGGCAGCTCTGGGCACTGGGTGCAGGGGGATGAGCCAACCTTCCCTGAGTGCCTGCTGGGCAGCTTTGGGCACTGGGTGCAGGGGGATGAGCCAACCTTCCCTGAGTGCCTGCTGGGCAGCTCTGGGCACTGGGTGCAGGGGGATGAGCCAACCTTCCCTGAGTGCCTGCTGGGGAGCTTTGGGCACTGGTGGCAGGGGGATGAGCCAACCTTCCCTGAGTGCCTGCTGGGCAGCTCTGGGCACTGGGTGCAGTTTGCTGTAGTACTTTAGTGCCCTTCCAGAAGCGCTTTGGAGCCAAGCAGCTGCCAAGAGCAGTGCCAGGATGGCAGGAGGTGAGCTGCTGAAGACCTCTGCCGAGAGCCAGGCAGGTTCCTCACTCCACAGCCAACCATACCCCCAGGGCTGCGGAGTGAGGACACAAAGGGATTAAAAATGGAGAGGCAAAATGCTGTGCTCTGGGGTTAGCTGTGCTTGTAGTAGCATCTGATGGCTGGAGAGCAGCCTGCAGGACAAGGACTTGGGGCTGTCAGGTGGTGACACTGCCCAGGAGCCAGCACTGGGCTCTGGCAGCCCAGGGGCAGCTGAGTCCTGGCTGCAGGGAGAGCAGCACAGGGAGGGGATCCTGCCCCTCTGCTCTGCTCACCTCACCTGCAGCACTGCCTCTGGGGAAACCAGCACAAGGAGAACCTTCCCTGTGGGGACAGGCTGGGAGAGTTGGGGCTGTGCAGCCTGGAGAAGAGAAGGCTCCAGGGAAACCTTAGAGCAGCCTTCCAGTGCCTGAAGGGGCTGCAGGAGAGCTGGGGAGGAACTTTGGACGAGGGCTGGAAGTAGCAGGATGAGGGCCAATGGCTGTGAGCTGGGAGAGGGAAGAGTGAGAGTGGAGAGGAGGAAGAAACTGTTGAGAGTGAGAGTGGAGAGGAGGAAGAAATTGTTGAGAGTGAAGGTGGGGAGAGACTGGCACAGGCTGCCCAGGGAGGTTGTGGAGCACAGAAGCACAGAATGGGATCTTTGATCTGTGCTTCTGTGCTCCCCAACCTCCCTGAGGTCTTCAGGACCAAGCTGGACGAGTCCATGAGCGAGCTGTGCTGGTGGGAGGTGTCCCTGCCCATGGCACAGGAGGCTTGGAACTGGATGGTCTTGAAGGTCCCTTGCAAGCCAAAGCATTCTGTGGTTGGTGTGAAGGCAAGAGGCTGAGGTTGGCAGGGCTGCAGTGCCCACTTGGGTGTCTTTCTCCCTGCAAAGCAAACCCAAGGGCACATTTGGGGGGTCTGGGCTGTATCCTCACAGTCAGTAAGCACCCCCCAACAAGGCAGGGCTGCTTCTCAGCCAGTCTTTGGCTTCCTTTGCTCCTGTTGGGGCAGGTGGCAGCTCCGTGGTGCTGCTGCCCCATGCAGTTCCTCTTACACTGCTCCCCAGGAACGCTGCAGCGAGCCAGGGGAGAGCTGAGCAGAGCCAGAGATGCTCTCAGGTTACTGCACTTAGCCACCCTCCTAAATTTAAGGCTGCAGGATTAATAGTACTTAAAGGAGGACACATCTACCCCCTTTACTTCCTCTTCATCCTCTTCCCCTTCCCCTGCTGGCCTCAGCTCACCCATTTTGCACGGCCAGGAGCTGAGCTCTGCCCACTGAACGCCTCTGTTGTGGTGTTTTGTGGTGCTAGAGTGTGGCAGGTGCACACAAACCCATCCAGCAGAGGTGTGCTGGGGAGGCAGCAGCAGGCAGGGCCCTCAGAAGCTTGAGGTGGGCAAAGGAGTGCCCTGGGTGCTGCTGTACAGTGAGAGTAGCACAGAATGGCTCAGGCTGGAAGGGACCTCAGAGATCATCTACTCAAATCCCCCTGCCATCCACAAGGACATCTCTCAACTAGTCTTGGTTGCCCAAGGTCTCATCCAGCTTGGTCTTGAACACTTCCAAGGAGACCTCAGAGCAGCCCTACAGTGCCTGAAGGGGCTGCAGGAGAGCTGGGGAGAAGCTTTGGACAAGGGCTGGGGGTGGCAGGAGGAGGGAGGATGGCTGTGAGCTGGGAGAGGGGAGAGGGAGAGTGGACAGGAGGAAGGAATTGTTGAGAGTGAGGGTGGGGAGAGACTGGCACAGGTTGCCCAGGGAGGTGTTCAAGGCCAGTCTGGATGAGGCCTTGAGCAACCTGTGCTGGTGAGAGGAGTCCCTGCCCCTGGCAGGGGGCTGGAACTGGATACACTTTGAGTTCCCTCCCAACCGAGCTCACTTTATGAGTCCATGAATCTTGGCCAGTAGAATTAATGTGATGCACTACACCCCCACACCTTCCCCTCCCCCCACCAAAAAAAAAACCAAAACCAAACAAGAAACATTTGAGGTGTGAGGCAGCTCAGAAGCCTCCAGCCTCAGGTCCTTGCAGCCTCCCTCCCTGCTTTCAGCTCCCTGCTGCCTTTCATCCTCCTGTGGCACTGCTCATAGAATCAGTCAAGGTGGGAAGGGAGCACAAGGATCAGGCAGTCCCAACCCCCCTGCCATGCCCAGGGACACCCTACCCTAGAGCAGGCTGCCCACAGCCTCTGCCAGCCTGGCCAAAAACACCTCCAGGTATCTGGCCCCAAACACCTCCCTGCAGGGGCAACCCATTCCAGCCTCTCACCACTCTCCTGCTCAGCAACTTCCTCCTCACCTCCAGCCTCAATCTCCTCACCTCCACCTTTGCTCCATTCCCCCCACTCCTCTCACTCCCTCACACCCTCAAAAGTCCCTCCCCAGCTTTTTTGCAGCCCCCTTCAGATGCAGGAAGGCCACCAGAAGGTCCCCTGGGAGCCTCCTCTTCTGCAGCCTGCACAGCCCCAACTCTTTCAGGCTGTGCTCACAGCAGAGCTGCTGCAGCCCTCTGAGCATCCTCGGGGCCCTTCTCTGCACACCTCCAGCATCTCCACATCCCTCTTGGCATACTACAACAGATCTTTGCCAGCCAGAGTCCTGCTGCTTGCTCACACAACAGCAGCAGCACTTTCTCATGGGCTGCAGGTGCAGAGGGTTGTTGTTCTTAAAGCAGCAACAAATCCTTTAATACCTACTAAGGAGCTGCTCCAGCTCTGGGCTGGACCTTCTCTGGGGGGCAGATGTCCACAGCCAGGGCACAGTGGCCCCAGGTCTCCCTAGGGACTCCAGCAAGTGCCTGCTGCTGTCAGCACCCAGGGAGCTTTGGCACTTGGCTTTATCTCCTCCCAAGCCAGGGGAGTTAAATTACTGCAGCTTTCTGTAGAGGAACAGGTGGGGATGATCCCATTATCCCTGCTGCTCCTAGCAGGCATTCCATGGGAAGCAGGCAGGATGGGGAGCAGCAGGGCAGTGACAGAGGAGTAAAAGAAGGGCTGGGGGAGGCTGTTTTGTGCATCTGGGCAGATACTGACATTGAGAGTCCAGCACAGCTGCACCTCTAGTCCTGGGTCCAGTTTTGGGCCCCTCACTCCAAGAAGGGTCTTCAGGGGCTGGAGCAGGTCCAGAGAAGGGCAACAAAGCTGGGAAAGGATCTGGAGAAGAGGGCTGGGGAGGAGCAGCTGAGGGAGCTGGGGGGGTGCAGCCTGGAGCAGAGGAGGCTGAGGGCAGAGCTCATTGCTCTCTGCAGCTCCCTGAGAGGAGGCTGCAGCCAGCTGGGGGTTGGGCTCTGCTCCTTAGGCTTAGGTGATAGAAGAGGAGGAAATGTCCTGAAATTGTGCCAGGGGAGGGTTAGGTTGGAAAGGAGCAAAATTTTCTTTGCTGGAGAAGTGGTCAGACACTGGCAGAGGCTGCCCAGGGAGGTGGCAGGAGATGTTGCAGGAAGCTGTGCCCATGGCACCTGGGCCCATGGTTTGGTGGCCATGGTGGGGCTGGGTTGGTGTTGGCCTGGATGACCTCAGAGAGCTTCTCCAACCCAAGCAGTTCCATGAGTGTGATCAGTGCTGAGCTGCTCTTGGCTGGTTCCCAGCAGGTGCAGATGCAGTTGTTGTGTCTGGCTGGGTTCAGTGAGCAGCAGTGGCAGTGCCATGGCCTGGGCAGCACACAGCAAGCCCACAGTGTGCAGCCATTCCTGAGCCTGCCTTGAGGCTTCCTCTCCCCACTGCAGGCAATGCTCAGACCCAGGCAGCAGAGCCCAGGTGTGGAACATCAAACCTCACTGCTTGGCAGAGCCCCAGGGGTAAGGTGGTTCTTGGAGGCTCCAGTTCTGGAGCCAGCCAGAGAAGATTGTGCTGAGCAGAAAGCTCTGCCTGGCTCTGGCAGGAGCAAAGGGCCTGTGGCTGGAGTCAGCTTCACTGAGCAATTGGTCTGCAGTGGTTTTGTTGCCAGGTGAAGGAGCTCAACATTTTGGCAACACAGATTAGGGACTGAGCTGCTGGAAAGCAGCTCCATGGAGAAGGACTTTGGAGTCCTGGTGGGCAGGAAGCTTCCCATGGCACAGCAATGTGCCCTTGTGCCCAGGGAGGCCAATGGTGTCCTGCAGTGTGTTCAGAAGAGTGTGGACAGCAGCTCAAGGGAGGTTCTTCTGCCCTGGGGAGGCCACATCTGGAGTGTGGTGTCCAGCTCTGGGCTGCCCAGATGAAGAGAGACAGGAAACTGCTGGGGAGAGTCCAGTGGAGGCTGCAAGGATGCTGAAGGGACTGCAGCATCTGTGTGGTGAGGGAGGGCTGAGAGCCCTGGGGCTCTCCTGGAGAACAGACTGCTGAGAGGGCATCTACTGAGGCTTACAAATATCTGAAGGGTGGGAGTCAAGAGAAGGCAGCCAGGCTCTGCTCAGGGGTGCCCTGTGGCAGGACAAGGGGCAGGGGGCAGTAACTGCAACCCAGGAGGTTCCACCTCAAGATGAGGAGAAACTTCTTTGGTGTGTGATGTGCAGTAGGCTGCACCTGCAGGCTCTGCACTTGATTTAACACCAGCTCCTCTTTTTTTTCCTTCTCTCTCCCCTGCATGTGCCCCCTCCCTCCTCTCAGGCCTGCATAGATGAGAACCTGGACATGGTGAAGTTCCTGGTAGAAAATGGAGCCAATGTGAACCAGCAGGACAACGAGGGCTGGACCCCTCTCCACGCAGTGGCATCGTGTGGCTACCTGAACATAGCAGAGTGAGTGAGTTTGGGGCTCCTCTGGGGGGTTGAGACACTTCCTTTATGCCCTCCATGGAGCAAGCACACAGCTGAGGCTGGTGCAGCATCCTGGGCAGCAGTGCTCAAGGGGCTGAAGTGCTGCTGCTGCTGAATCCTTGATTTGCAAGGGCTAAGGTGCAGCCTGCAGCTGTTTGCCTTTTGCTGCGCCCATGACAGTGACTTGTGGGCTCTGCCTCTTACTCTTAGGTGATAGAAGGAGAGGAAAGGGCCTGAAATTGTGCCAGGGGAGGGTTAGGTTGGAGAGGAGGAAAAAAAATCTTTGCTGGAAGAGTGGTGAGGGACTGGCAGAGGCTGCCCAGGGAGGTGGTGGAGTCCCCATGCCTGGAGGTGTTGAAGAAAGGTGTGGGAAGGGCTTTGGAGTCAGCAAAGTGCCACCAGCAGCTTTTCCTTGGCATCTTGCTGCAGTGTGTCTGATGTGCTGGGACAAGATGGAGCAGTGATAGAAGTAACTGCCTGGTACTTGCCTCACTGTTAGGGCCCTGCCTTGGTCCCACAATGTCAGTGTCAGGTGGAGGAGCCAATCTCTACTCAGTGCTCAGCAGCAATAAGCCAAGGAGCAACAGCTACAGACTGAGCTACAGCTCAACATGAGGAGAAACTTCCTCACAGTGAGGGTGGCAGAGCCCTGGAGCAGGCCGCCCAGAGAGGTTGTGGAGTCTCCTTCTCTGGAGGCTTTCAAAACCTACCTGGATGAATTCCTGTGAAGACTACCCTGTGTGATCCTGCTTTGGCAGGGAGGTTGGACTGGATGATCTCTGGAGGTCCCTTCCAACCTCTGATGTTCTGTGATTCTGTGATCTTTGGCTGGAAGAGGCCTCCAAGGTCATCCAGTCCAAGCCTCCACTGCAGGCTCAGCACCAAACCTGAGCATGTCTACAGCTGCTTGGACACCTCCAGGGATAGTGACTTCAGCACTGCCCTGGGCAGCCTGTGCCAAGCTTTGAGAACCCTTCCAGTCCAGAAATATTTCTTGAGCTCCAGCCTGAACCTCTCCTGGGGCAGCCTGGAACCATTTCTTCTGTCCCTTGCCCCCAGGGAGCAGAGGCTGCCCCCTCCTCACCCCAACCTCCCTGCAGGCAGCTGCAGAGAGCAATGAGCTCTGCCCTCTGCTCCACCTGCACACCCCCAGCTCCCTCTGCCCCTCTTCCCCAGCCCTGTTCTCCAGCCCCTTCCCCAGCTTCCCTGACCTTCTCTAGACCTGCTGCAGCCCCTCAGTGTCCTTGGAGGGAAGGAGGCAAAACTGAAAGCTGGACAAGCTACAGAAGAGGTTGATTGTTCTTGATGGAAATCTTGCAGTATAAATACGGACACAAAATTGCTGCTGACTTGGTTTAGCTTTTGTTGTGACTTTCTTTTTGCTGTGAAGAAACCAAATCTGTGAGGTGAGTGCAGGAGCAGAGGTCTGGAAGCAGCAGCAGAGGAACAAACCTCTGAGCTGCTGCCCAGGGCTCCTTGCGTGACCCTGTGAACCTTTTTAGTGCAGGACCTCACTAAGATAAGGCACTCACTTGGGAACTGAACTCAAATGAGAAGGAGAATCCCCTGGGTGGTGCTGTGTGACCTCCTGAGAAGGCTCAGAGGAGCTCTAACGCCTGGGGCTGGGTCTCCTTAGGTACTTAATTAGCCATGGAGCCAACGTGGCTGCGGTGAACAGCGAAGGAGAAGTCCCCTCCGACATCGCCGAGGAGGCTGCCATGAAGGACCTGCTGCTGGAGCAAGTGAGGAAACAAGGTGAGTCCTGCTGGGGCTGAGCAGGGCAGAGGCAGGCCTCAGAGAGCTGCTGAGGGAGATGCAGGGGTGCTGGAGGGCAGCACAGGGGGCACTGGGGGCAGAGGAGGTGCCAGGGGAAGAGGAGGGGAAACTTTGTCCCTGTGAGGGTGCTGGAGCCTGGAGCAGGCTGCCCAGAGAGGCTGTGGAGTCTCCCTCTCCTGAGATTGTCCAAACCCTCCTGGATGTGTTGCTGTGTGCCCTGCCCTGGGTGCTCCTGCCCTGGCAGGGGCTTGGACTGGATGATCTCCAGAGGTCCCTTCCAGCTCCTGATGCTCTGTGGTTCTGCAGGGTCTGTGAGGTGTCTGAAGTGCTGTGGTGTAATGTACCGAGGTAATCACTGACTGATATTAACATATCAGAGCTTGGAGTTGCTCTGCTGGCTCTCAGCTGAGGTTTATTGCACACCATAAGTCAAGGAGGTCTGTCAGACTCTACATATTAGAGCAATCCTTTTCAGCAGGGTGGGAGAGGAGAATATTATGCAAACCCACCTGGATTTGTTCCTGGGTGCTTCTGCCCTGGCAGGGGTTGGACTGGATGACCTCCAGAGGTCACTTCCAAGCCCTGACATTCTGTGACTCTGGAGGTGAAGAGATCTGAAATCTGCCCCAGGAGGCAGCAGAGAGGTTTTGCTTTGGTAACAAACAGTGGAATAGCTGCAGGAGTTTGAGCTGTGCTGGCTCTGTCCTTAGCAGGACTCTTCAAAGGCAGACAGCACAGCACTGGAAGCTGATTCCTGAGATCTTGCTTTTAGAGATTCACTTCTGACCTCTGGTACCAGTGGAGGCTCTTCTGTCACTAAGACTTCATAGAATCAGAGAATGGCTCAGGCTGGAAGGGACCTCAGAGCTCATCTACTCCAAACCCCTGCCATGGGCTGGGACACCTCTCGAGCTAGACTTGGCTACTCAAGGCCTCATCCAACCTGGCCTTGAACACCTTCAGGACAGGACATCCTCAGCCTCCCTGGACAGCCTGTTTCAGCCTCACCACCCTCCTGCTGAAGAACTTCTTCCTCAGCTCCACTCTAACCCTGCTCTGCCTCAGCTTCAAACCATTCCCCCTTGGCCTGGCTCTAGACACCCTCAGGAAAATTCCTCTGCAGCCTTCCTGTAGGCTCCATTCAGCTCTTGGCAGGCAGCTCTGAGGTCCCTCTGGAGCTTTCTTGTCTCCACGCTGCACACCCCCAGCTCCCTCAGCCTGTGCTCACAGCAGAGCTGCTCCAGCCCTTGGATAATACAGAGGTAAGATTTAGAGCTCTGCCAAGAGTATGGACTGGGAAATGAGTGTCTGGCCTGGAGTGACCTTCTTTATCCTGATCCTCCCCCAGACTTCTTCTGCAGCCCATCTGCTCTGCCACTTCCCCTCTCCCATCAGCTGGGGCTGTCTGAGGGGCTGCTTCCTGCACTGGCCCTGCACAGGTAGAAGAAACCTCCTGGACAGTGTCACTGCTGTTAGAAATGCTTCAGCAGTGTCCAGTTCCAGTTCTCTTCATGGTCTGGGGGCTGTATATAGGTGTGAGGGTTTTGAATCCTGGCAGTGAAATTCAGCAGGAGTGGTTCTGAGAGGGTCAGTGCTGGGCCCACTGCTGCTGAGCATCTTTGTCAGTGCCATGGGCAGAGGAATCAGTGCAGCCTCAGCAAGTGTGCAGCTGGCACCAAGCTGTGTGGCACAGGGCAGGATCCATCCAGAGGGACCTGCACAGGCTGCAGAACTGAGCCCAGGCCAACCTCAGGGCATTCAACAAGGCCAAGTGTAAGGTCCTGCACCTGGGTGGGTGCAATCCCAAGCACAGCTCCAGGCTGGGTGGGGAGTGGCTGAGAGCAGCCCTGAGGAACAGGACCTGGGGGTCTGGGCTGGTGCAAAGCTCAAGAGGAGCCTGCAGTGTGAGTGCAGCCCAGACAGCAACTGTGTGCTGGGCTGCAGCAAGAGCAGCTGTGGGCAGCAGGGCAAGGGAGGGGATTGTGCCCCTTGGCTCTGCTCTCCTCACACCCCACCTGCAGCACTGTCTGCAGCTCTGCAGCCCCCAGCACAAGCAGCACATGCAAGTGGTGGAGCCAGTGCAGAGGAGGCCACCAAGATGCAGCTGAGAGGGCTGCAGCAGCTCTGCTCTGAGCACAGGCACAGAGAGTTGGGGCTCTGCAGCCTGCAGAGGAGAAGGCTGCCAGGAGACCTTGGAGTGGCCTTGCAGGATCTGAAAGGGGCTGCAGGAGGGCTGGGGAGGGACTATTGACAAGGGCTGGGGATGAGAGGAGGAGGAGGAGGAATGGGTTTGAAGTGTCAGAGGAGAGAATGAAAGTGGATGTTAGGAGGAAGTTGTTTGCAGTGAGGGTGGTGAGACACTGGCACAGGTTGCCCAGGGAGGTTGTGGAGCACAGAAGCACAGAATGGGCTTTGTGCTCCATGACCTCCCTGGAGGTGTCCAGGACCAGGCTGGATGAGGCCTTGAGCGACCTCTTCTATTGTGAGGTGACCCTGCCCATGGAAGGAGGTTGGAACTGGCTGAGCTTTGAGCTCCCTTCCAACCTAACCCATTGTGTGATTTATCCCAGCTGGATGGGAAGTGCTGGACTGAGGCAAATTGAGCTGAGGCAGGCCCCAGGTATCCACACAGAGCACTGTGTGTGGACCACATGTTGGATGTGTTTGGCTTTGAGAAGAGAAATCTCCTGAGGGATGTGCTTATTGCCCTCCACTGCCCTGGGGGAGGCTACAGAGCCTCCTGCCAGAGCTGCAGAGTGATGGGAGGAGAGCAGAGCCCTAGTGTTGGGTAGGGAACATTCTGCCTGCACAGTGTCTGCAGGTGGGGAAAAGGCTTCCCAGGAGAGGGTGCAACAGGGACCAGCAGGAGCTCTCTGGGATCTCCACCACTGCAGGTGCTCAAAGCACAGCTGCATTTACAGCCTCACAGAATACATCCACTTGGAAGAGGCCTCCAAGCTCACCCAGCCCAAGCCTCCACCCAGCACCACAGGCTCAGCACCAAACCATAGCCCTAAGCACCAGGCTCACAGCTGCTGGAAGACCCCCAGGGATGGGCACTGCAGCACTGCCCTGGGCAGCCTGGGCCAAGCTTTGAGAACCCTTCCAGTGCAGAAATAGTTCCTGAGCTCCAGCCTGAACCTCCCCTGGAGCACCATTTGGTCTGCTCCTGTGTCAGCTGCCCCCAAGGAGCAGAGGCTGCCCCCTCCTCACCCCAACCTCCCTGCAGCAGTGAGCTCTGTCCTCAGGCTCCTCTGCTCCACCTGCACACCCCCAGCTCCCTCAGCTGCTCCTTGTAGGACTTGTGCCCAAAGTCCTTTGGCTCTGAGCAAATTGATCTGGGTTTGAAGTTCCTCTCCTGAGCAGGGATTTGGGCTGGAGACCCCCAAAGATTCTTTCTGGTGCTGATGATTTGATGCCTGCAGGTGCCTGTTGGGATTGTTTGCAGGCTGCACTGCATCCCTCCTCCTTCCCAGCTGGATTCTGCATTGAATCCTCATCCTTTCCCAGCTGGATTCTGTGCTGCATCCCTCCTCCTTCCCAGGTGGATTCTGCACTGAATCCCTCATCCTTCCCACCTGGATTCTGTATTGAATCCTCCTCCTTCCCACCTAGATTCTACATGGAGTACTCCTCCTTCCCAGCTGGATTCTGCTTGCCCTGTGGTGGTTAATCATTTCTGAAGCTGTTTTCAGGCAGAGTTAGGCAGGGACCAGGCCTTTGCTACTTTGTGTTGCTGTTCCTCTTGGAAAATTGCTGCAGGATCATGTTGCTGCTGGCAGCCAGAGCCTTTTCACTTCCTAGGCTGGTGTTTGTGACCAGGTTATTCTACTCTCTTCCGCTCTGAAAGAAGCCTAAAGAGCCTTTCTGCCCCATCCTGAGTCTGCTCAGGTGTTCCAAAAGGGAGGTTGTGTCCCCAGGCAGGGTTTGTTTTACTGAGCTGTCCAAACTCTGCCCTGGCAGGTTTCAGCCCTGCTACTGCTGTGAGCAGTTCTAGGTAGAGAGAGTTAAGAGTGGTGTGAAAGAGAAGAAAGTGAGGAAACAGTGGAACAGGTTGCCCAGAGATGTGCTGGAAGCCTCATCCCTGGAGGCATTCAAGGTCAGACCTGATGTGGCAACCTGCTCCGGTTGGAGGTGTCCCTGCTGACTGCAGGGGGCTTGGACAAGTGAACCTAGGAGAGTACCTTCCAATCCCCAATCAGTCAGGACTGGAAGGCAGCACAAGGATCAGGCAGTCCCAACCCCCCTGCCATGCCCAGGGACACCCTACCCTAGAGCAGGCTGCCCACAGCCTCTGCCAGCCTGGCCAAAAACACCTCCAGGGATCTGGCCCCAAACACCTCCCTGCAGGGGCAACCCATTCCAGCCTCTCACCACTCTCATGCTCAGCAACTTCCTCCTCACCTCCAGCCTCAGTCTCCTCACCTCCACCTTTGCTCCATTCCCCCCAGTCCTATCACTACCTGACAGCCCTAAAAAGTCCCTCCCCAGCTTTTTTGTAGCCCCCTTCATATAGTACAAGTCCACAATAAGGTCCTCTGGGAGCCTTCTCCTTTCCAGACTGCTCATCTCCAACTCCCTCATCCTCTCCTCACAGCAGAGCAGCTTCAGCCCTCTGCTCATCCTCAAGGCCCTTCTCTGGACACCTTCCAGCACCTCCAGATCCCTCTTGTCCCAGGGCTTCCAGAACAGGATACAGATTCCATGAAGGAGAGGATCTGCATCTCTCTGGGCCTGCAGGGCAGCCTGGCTGAGGGCAGCAGAGGGTCAGGCTGCAGCCAGCCCAGCAAAGCAAAGCAAAGGCTGAGAGCAGACAATTCCTCACCTGCCTGCCTGAACTGCAGGTGCTCTGCCTGCTGCTTCTGGGGATGCTGCTTGGCTCTTCATTACCTCAGCACATGAGCAGCATCCTGCTAAGCTGCCCTGAACCATCCATCTGTCTGCAGCCAGCTGCTTCCCATTGCCACAGCTCAGCAGGATGCTAACTGCTGGAGGAAATGTGGTGTAGGCTTTAAGTAAGCCTCCAGCCAGCTCTGCAGCCTCTCTGCCTCACAGCTGCCAGCAGATGCCTGCTGCACACTGCAGCCACAGGGCAAGCCTCTGTGCTTCCCCTCCCAAACGTTTTTCCAGCCTCCAGCTGCTGTGCCTCAAGGAATTCCTCAGCCAGGTGGACTCTGTGTACTCAGGAACCTCCTGTGGCTTCCTGCTCCATGAGGAGCTCCTGCCCCAGGCAGTGCCATGGTTAACAACTACACAGTTGGTAACTACAGGTCTGGTGGTCATGGAGGTGCTGGGCAGAATCACAGTCACAGAATGTCAGGGGCTGGAAGGGACCTCCAAAGCTCATCAAGTCCAACCCCACTGCCAGAGCAGGAGCACCCAGAGCAGATCACACAGGAACACATCCAGGTGGGGTTGGAATATCTCCAGAGAGGGAGACTCCACAGCCCCTCCTGGGCAGCCTGCTCCAGGCTCTGTCACACTCACAGGGAAAAAATTCCTCCCCATGTTCCCATGGCACTTCCTATGCCTCAGCTTCCACCATTGCCCTTGTGCTGTCCTTGGGCATCCCCCAGCAGAGCTGGCTCCAGCCTCCTGCCACTCACCTGCACATCTTTAGAGCCATTGCTGAGGTCACCTCTCAGGCTCCTCTCTCCCAGCTCCCAGCCCCAGCTCCCTCAGGCTCTCCTCCTAACAGAGCTCTTCCATTCCCTTCAGCATCTTTGTGGCTCTGTGCTGGACTCTCTCCAGCAGTTCTGTGTCCCCCTTGAACTGGGGAGGGCCCAGAGCTGGACACAGTGCTCCAGAAGTGGCCTCAGCAGGGCAGAGCAGAGGGGCAGAAGAACCTCTCTTGACCTGCTCACCACAACCCTTCTAACCCACCCCAGAATGGCCTTGGCCCTGCTGGCCACAGGAGCACATTGGTGGCTCATGGGCACCTCCCACCCACCAGGACCCCCAGAGCCTTTCCCCTTTGCTGCCTTCCAACAGCTCAGAAGGTTTGGTAATGATCTTGGAGGTCTTTCCCAACCTTTATGATTCTCTGCTTTGTCTGGGCCTTGTTCTGAAGCCCTTCTGATCTTCACAGCATCCTGGGGCAGTGAGTTCAGATTCCAGACAGGGACAGCAAAGCTGGAGAAGGGATTTGTGTCAGCATCCAAGTGTGAAGCAGCACAGCCAAGTGTGAGCCCAGGAGAGGCTGCATAAGCTCAGAGGGATGGATCCCAGGACCCCCCACCATGGGATTTCTCTTTCCCACTGCCTGCAGACCAGCACAAAGCCACTGGCAAGAGGATGAGATGAAGCCCACCCTGAGTGAGCTGCCAGAAGTAACCTCAGAAACCTGCAGGAGCCAGGATTTGCCAGGCTGCTCCTTGAGATGAGCCCTGGGATGGGCTCCTGACAGCAGCTCCTTGCTGTGTTAGTGCAGCTGCAGCTGCCTGAGGAGCTCTACAACTGGTTCAGGAGTCCCTGCACACCAGAGGGTGGCACTGGGACCAGCACCAGCTGGGGAGGGACCACTGATGAGGTCTTGTACTTAAAGGGCAAGGAGGAATGGCTTAAACTGGCAGAGGGGAGATTGAAAGTGGATGTCAGGAGGAAGTTGTTTGCAGTGAGGGTGGAGAGACACTGGCACAGGTTGCCCAGGGAGGTTGTGGCTGCTCCCTCCCTGGAGATGTTCAAGGTCAGGTTGAGTGAGGCCTTGAGCGACCTGTTCCAGTGGAGCATTCTGTGATTACAGCTCCTGACCTGGGGTCAGTTCTGGGTCACTCCCAGAAGGACATTGAGGAGCTGCAGCAGGTCCAGAGAAGGGCAACAAAGGTGGGGAAGGGTCTGGAGAAGAGGGCTGGGGAGGAGCAGCTGAGGGAGCTGGGGGGGTGCAGCCTGGAGCAGAGGAGGCTGAGGGCAGAGCTCATTGCTCTCTGCAGCTCCCTGAGAGGAGGCTGCAGCCAGCTGGGGGTTGGGCTCTGCTCCCTAGGCTCAGGTGATAGAAGGAGAGGAAATATCCTGAAATTGTGCCAGGGGAGGGCTAGGTTGGAGAGGAGGGAAAATTTCTTTGCCGCAGGAGTGATCAGACACTGGCAGAGGCTGCCCAGGGAGGTGGTGGAGTCCCCACGGCTGGAGGGGTTGCAGGAAGCTGTGCCCATGGCACCTGGGGCCATGGTGGGGCTGGGTTGGTGTAGGACTGGAGGATCTCTGAGAGCTTTGCCAACCCAAACCATTGTGTGATGAGTGGGAGCTGAGAAGTGTTTTCTCTTGCCCTGTTTCAGGCCTGCTGGCTCAGAAGGTAGTTTGGCTTTGCCATTCTTGTTTCACTGAAGAGCTCTTCCAGAAGTGCAGCTCTCATCTTCTCCCTCCTCTGCTCCCCTGAGGCAGTGAGCTGTAGGCTTGGGAGGTTTGGGTGCAGCTGGTTGGATGTCACCTGCACAGAACTCCAGTCAGGACACCAAGTCTTAAGGCAGTTTCTTGCTGGTTTAGTGCCATTTGATGCAGCTCATCAGCCAGACCCACCTGGCCCCCATAGCAGCAGGGGGACATTGCCCCTCTTGGCACCAGGAAGTCCCAGGACAATGTCTGTGTTGTATCAGATGTGTCCATTGATGTGCACCCTTCATCTACAGGGCACAGACCTGATGCAGGAGGTCCAGAGGAAGCCATGTAGGTGATGAGAGGGCTGGAGCAGCTTCCAGGGAGGACAGGCTGGCAGAGCTGGGATGCAGCAACTCTCCCTGCTGGCAGCAAACCTTTCCTCTGCTGGCTGTGCAATCACAGAATCACAGCAGCATGACCCAGACCCCTACACCTTAAACCACAGCCCCAAGCACCACATCCAAACCACCCTTAGAAACATCCAGGCTGGGTGACTCCACCACCACCCTGAGCAGCTCATTCCAGCCCCTGACCATTCTCTTCATGCAAAAAGCCTTCCTAATGTCCAACCTAAACCTCCTCAGCCTCAGCTTGAGGCCATTCCCCCTTGTTCTGTCTCCAGCTCCCTGTGAGCAGAGGACGGCAAAGAGGCTGCAAATGCTGCGTAGCACAGGGGGAGTTTAACATCTCTGTGAGAGCCTTCACCTGAGCATCTCTTCTGTGCTTCACCTTGCAGGTGCAGACCTAGACCTGGCAAGGAAGGAAGAGGAGCAGCAGATGCTGCAGGACGCTCGGCAGTGGCTGAACAGTGGCAGGATTGAGGACGTGAAGCAGCCCCGGACGGGAGCCACAGCTCTGCACGTGGCTGCAGCCAAAGGCTATGCAGAAGTCATGAGGTGAGAGCTGCTGCCCAGGGCTGCTGCTTGGAAGGAGCACATCCAGCTCTGTACTGCAGAGACATTCATAGGGACATCCTGCATCCAGTGCTGGAGCCCCTGGGCCAAGAGGGATGTGGAGATGCTGGAGGTGTGCAGAGAAGGGCCCCGAGGATGCTCAGAGGGCTGCAGCAGCTCTGCTGTGAGCACAGCCTGAAAGAGTTGGGGCTGTGCAGGCTGCACAAGAGGAGGCTCCCAGGGGACCTTCTGGTGACCTTCCTGCATCTGCAGGGGGCTATAAAAAAGCTGGGGAGGGACTTCTGTGGGTGTGAGGGAGTGAGAGGAGTGGGGGGAATGGAGCAAAGGTGGAGGTGAGGAGATTGAGGCTGGAGGTGAGGAGGAAGTTGCTGAGCATGAGAGTGGTGAGAGGCTGGAATGGGTTGCCCCTGCAGGGAGGTGTTTGGGGCCAGATCCCTGGAGGTGTTTTTGGCCAGGCTGGCAGAGGCTGTGGGCAGCCTGCTCTAGGGTAGGGTGTCCCTGGGCATGGCAGGGGGTTGGGACTGCCTGATCCTTGTGCTGCCTTCCAGTCCTGACCGATTCTAGGATTCTGTGACATCTAGAGGCTGCAGTGTCTCTGAAGGCTCTCTGGGTTTATGTCCCAGCCATAGTCCGGGCACACAGAGGGTCTGGGAGATTCCCTGTTGTATCTTTCAGGCCTTCATAGTTTGGATATACCCTGGAGTGGGTTGGAAGGGACTTTCTAGTGCCAACCCCCCCACCATGGGCAGAGACACCTCCCACCAGCACAGACTGGTCATGGCCTCATCCAGCCTGGCCTTGAACACCTCCAGGGAGGTTGTGGAGCACAGAATGGGATCTTTGATGTGGAGCTTCTGTGCTCCACAGCCTCCCTGGGCTACCTGTGCCAGTCTTTCCTCACCCTCACTCAACAATTTCTTCCTCCTCTCCACTCTCACTCTCCCCTCTCCCAGCTCCAAGCCATTGTCCCTCATCCTGCCACTCCCAGCCCTTGTCCAAAGTCCCTCCCCAGCTCTCCTGCAGCCCCTTCAGGCACTGGAAGGTTGCTCTGAGATCTCCCTGGAGCTTTCTCTTCACCAGGCTGCACAGCCTCAACTCTCCCAGCCTGTCCCCACAGGAGAGCTTCTGCAGTCTCTGCTCCTTTTGGTGGCCTCCACAGGGCCTGCCTCAGCAGTTCTCAGTCTTTCCTGTGCTTCAGTTGATGAAAGCTTTAGGGGGGTCTGGGAAGGTTTCATTTTCCCTTTTAGAGCAATAGCTTTAGGCTAGCAGGAGGACAGCACTGGGGGCAGCCTCAGCTACAGAGTGACACCAGACTCTGCCTGACAATCACAATCACTCCCCAGGGTGTGTGGCCATTCCAGTGGCAAATGCAGTGTCCACCACACCTCACTGCCCCCTGCCCCTCAGTGCTGCTGCTCCTGCAGTCAACAGCAGTTCCAGAGTGGTTCCACCACACAGCAGCTCTGCTGCAACAAGTTCATAGGGAGCAGGACCTTGCCCAGTGCTGCTTCCTGGCAATAAAGCATTGATATTTGTACAGGTAAGGTCAGATCCAGGTTTCCAACAACAAAACTTTTTCCTCCCTGCTCTTGATGTGTGGGTGGAGCTGCCCATAAACACAGCAGCTTTCTCTGCTCTCCCCATGAAAATCCCTTCTGGAGGCATTCAGCCATCCCCACCCTTCATTTCATCCTTTTAGGTGCCTTGGCCTGAAGTGCAGGAGCTGCTCCTGGTCAAGCTCTGCTTATTTTGTTGTTTTCAACAACTGACTGAGACCAGAGGAGGCCACAAAGATGCTGGCAGGGCTGGAGCAGCTCTGCTGTGAGCACAGGCTGAGGGAGCTGGTGGGGTGCAGCCTGCAGAGGAGAAGGCTCCAGGGGCACCTCAGAGCTGCTGCCAGTGCCTGAAGGGATCCTGCAGGAAGGCTGCAGAGAGACTTGTGCTGAGGGGGTCTAGAGCCAGGCCAAGGGGGAATGGTTTGGAACTGAGGCAGAGCAGGGTTAGAGTGGAGCTGAGGAAGAAGTTCTGCAGTGGGAGGGTGGTGAGAGTGGCACAGGCTGCCCGGGGAGGTTTGGATGCTCCCTCCCTGGGGGTGTTCAAGGCCAGGTTGGATGAGGCCTTGAGCAGTCAAGTCTGGCTGAGAGGTGTCCCTGCCCATGACAGGAGGTTAGAGCAGATGATCTGGGAGGTCCCTTCTAACCTGAGCCATTCTGTGATTCTGTGCAAACTTAGCAGTGAGTCTCAAACTGTCCCTGCCTGCAGTGACCCAGCAGAGCTCACCTGGAACAGAAGTGTAACATCTGCAGCTGAGGGGCTGGTCCCAGTGCAGGGCTGCACACTCAGCACTGCTCAGGGTAGGCTGCATTCAGTGGCTTGGTTGTGCCCAGCTCCTCCTTGGCATTGCCTGTGGAAATGCTGAACTGATCCAGTGCAGGGCTGGCAGTGTCTGACTGCTCTGGGCTCTGTGCCCACCCTGCAAGTTCAAACTGAGAAGGGCAACAAAGGTGGGGAAGGGTCTGGAGAAGAGGGCTGGGGAGGAGCAGCTGAGGGAGCTGGGGGGGTGCAGCCTGGAGCAGAGGAGGCTGAGGGCAGAGCTCATTGCTCTCTGCAGCTCCCTGAGAGGAGGCTGCAGCCAGCTGGGGGTTGGGCTCTGCTCCTTAGGCTTAGGTGATAGAAGGAGAGGAAATGTCCTGAAATTGTGCCAGGGGAGGGTTAGGTTGGAGAGGAGGAAAAATTTCTTTGCCGCAGGAGTGTTCAGACACTGGCAGAGGCTGCCCAGGGAGGTGGTGGAGTCCCCATGGCTGGAGGGGTTGCAGGAAGCTGTGCCCATGGTGGGGTTGGGTTGATGCTGGCCTGGATGATCTCAGAGAGCTTTGCCAACCCAAACAATTCTCTGATTCTGAATACAAAGCTTCAGTGGCTTAAACCAAAGAGGCTGGAAGGCAGGAGCTAGCAGGCTCTCAAATGAGATGTGGAACTTGTCTGTGACCTTGAGTCTCTACCAGCTCTGTTCCTCCCTGCTGCCAGCTGGAAAACCAACACGAAGCCAGAACCTAGTTGGAGGTTGCTCTCACAACCTCCCTGCTGTGTGCCTGGGTTGTGTTTGGCAGGGTGGTGCAGTGGTGTGGAGCTGCAGCAGTCTCCAAGCTCTGGGTGCCACCCTGGGGCACTGTGCTGCAGGATGGTGCCTCTGGATGGCAGAGCTGCCCAGGGTGGAAGCTTTCAGCAGCAGTTTTGCTGGACTGGCACAGTTCCTCTGGGATGGTCTTCAATATTTAAGCAACTTGGACGCTGCTCACTTCTGCTACCTGAGCTCCACAGCACATCCAGCCTGGTGGCTGCTGGAGCAGGCAGCAGATGGCCCTGGAGCTCCAGACTGCAGTGAGCTCCCTTCTGCCTCTCTTGGGTTTAATTATTCAAGCTGCAGGTGCTGTGGTCTGGTGGGGAGGGCAAGGGGGTGAAGGTGCACGGCAGGAGAGGTGATGTGAGGCTGTGCCCAGGCAGGTTCCCTGGGGTGAGAGCTGTTTAACCATGCAAGGGCTGGGTGCAAAACTGCAGTTTGGGTTGGTTGAATTCCACCTTTCAGATCTGTCCCTTCCAGCCATGCCACTGCTCCTTGGCTGGCAGTCCTGCTGATGTTGTCTCCTCATGGACCATTCCTTCTGTGGCCTTGTTCTCTGGTAGGACCAAAGATCCTTCCCCTGGCAGCACTCTGCTTGGTCCCTGGTGCTGGAGCTGCCACCCTGCAGATGTGGCTTGTTTGGTGCCCCTGCCAGCTGCTGCCTCCTCCTTTGGAGCAGCACTTCAGTCACCAGTGCCAGGTTAGGGAAGCTCTCCCACTTTAGGACCTGCTGAAAGGGAAAAGAATCACAGAAAACATCCACTTGGAAGAGGCCTCCAAGCTCACCCAGCCCAAGCCTCCACCCAGCACTGTAGGCTCAGCACCAAACCATGGCCCTGAGCACCAGGCCCACAGCTGCTTGGACACCCTCCAGGGATGGGCACTGCAGCACTGCCCTGGGCAGCCTGTGCCAAGCTTTGAGAACCCTTCCAGGTTTGCCTACAGCCTGTCTCAGATCTGTGCTCTGCAGGGCAGAGGATCCTGAGTGCCTTAATGCCATTCCATTCATCTGGCCACACTTTGGCATTGGGCTCTCTAGAAACAAAAGAATGCATCCAGTTGGAAGAGGCCTCCAAGCTCATCCAGTCCAACCCAGCTTAGGATCAATCCTAAACCATGGCCCTGAGCTCCAGCTCCACAGCTGCTGGAACACTTCCAGGGATGGGCACTGCAGCACTGCCCTGGGCAGCCTGTGCCAAGCTTTGAGAACCCTTCCAGTGCAGAAATAGTTCCTGGGCTGCAGCCTGGAACCATTTGATCTGCTCCTGTCAGCCTATAAGACAAAAGAAAACCTATAAGATAAAACATAGAATCATAGAATGGTTTAGGTTGGAAGAGACCTCCAAGACCAGCCAGTTCCAACCCCCCTGTGCCACAGGCAGGGACACCTCCCACTAGATCAGGACACTCAAGACCTCATCCAGCCTGGCCTTGAACACCTCCAGGGAGGGAGCAGCCACAACCTCCCTGGGCAACCTGTGCCAGTGTTGTCACCCTCACTGTGAAGAACGTTCTCCTCACATCCCGTTTAAATCTCCCCTCTGCCAGTTTGAACCCATTCCCCCTCGTCCTGTCATTACAAGACCTTGTGAACAGTCCCTCCCCAGCCCTCCTGTAGCCCCCTTCAGATACTGGAAGGTTACTCTAAGGTCTCCTGGCAGCCTTCTCTTCTCCAGGCTGAAAAGTCCCAACTCCCTCAGCCTGTCCTCATAGTAGAGCTGCTCCATCCCTCTGAGCATCTTCATGGCCTCCTCTGTACTGGCTCCAACCCTTGCATGTGCTGCTTGTGCTGGGGGCTGCAGAGCTGCAGACAGTGCTGCAGGTGGGGTGTGAGGAGAGCAGAGCCAAGGGGCACAATCCCCTCCCTTGCCCTGCTGCCCACAGCTGCTCTTGCTGCAGCCCAGCACACAGTTGCTGTCTGGGCTGCACTCACACTGCAGCCTCATCTTGAGCTTTGCACCAGCCCAGACCCCCAGGGCCTGTTCCTCAGGGCTGCTCTCAGCCTGGAGCTGTGCTTGGGTTTGCACCCACCCAGGTGCAGGAGCTTCCACTTGGCCTTGTTGAATGCCCTGAGGTTATCTGAGCCCACCTCTCCAGCCTGTCAGGTCCCTCTGGATGGATCCCTGCCCTCTAGCAAGTCAACTGTGCCACACAGCTTGGTGTCATCTGCAGAAGTTTCTCAGCCTTTCCATCCCCTTTCTATCCCCTTTCCATCCCATTCCCAAGAGTCCCTTCCCCTTCCCCTCCTCTCTGTCCCAGCTGCAAGCACCTTGAGCGGTTGTGGCTGAGGTGAACAAACAAGCTCAGAAACAGCTCCATGCTCCTTGCCAGCCCTGCTGCCTGCTCTGTGCCTCACACTGTCAGCTCTTCTGCCTGCAGGAACCACTCCTGGGTGGCAGAACTCAACACTGCTTCTTCCCTCAGGCTCTTGATCCAGGCTGGCTTTAACCTCAACGTGCAGGACAACGACGGCTGGACCCCGCTGCACGCCGCCGCGCACTGGGGGGTGAAGGAAGCTTGCTCCATCCTGGCCGAGGCTCTGTGTGACATGGATGTCAGGAACAAGCTGGTGAGTGCTCAGGGGTCTTGGCACAGCTTAGAGCCAGGGGAATGCCACTTTTCTTGCTGCCACTTGAGCCAACACCATGGCCAAGCTCCACCGTGAGCAGCTCTCCTCCGGTGTGCACTGGAGCCCTGAAAACAAAGGAGCTGCAGCCCAGCCCTTGAAGGTCCTGACTGGGGAGGAGGCAGAAAAGGCTTCAGGAAAAGATCAAGGTTTATAGAATAGGTTGAGTTGAAAGGGACCTTCAAGATCATTCAGTTCCAACCCCTGCCACAGGCAGGGACACCTCCTACCAGCACAGCTTGCTCAAGGCCTCATCCAGCCTGGCCTTGAACACCTCCAGGGAGGAGGCAGCCACAACCTCCCAAGCTGTGGGCAAGGTTGTCCAGGTAAGCTGGCTTCGTTTAGCCATCAGGTTTCATCACCTGTTGTTAACTAACTGAATTTTGCAGCCTTAGTTATGGTGACAGTGGAACTGCTCCCTCACTTTGTGCTCTTCCCTGGTTCATCCCAGAGGGTGTGGAAATGGCTCCCAGGTTTTCTTTGGCCTGCTCATGCTTGGCAGCATTTCAGGAGGTTCAGATCACAGAACCATAGAATGGTTTGGGCTGCAAGGGACCTTAAAGCTCATCTAGTTCCAAACTCTCAGTAGCCAGCAGGGACACCTTCCACTGGAGCAGGTTGGTCACTGCCCCCAGCTGTCTGGAATGGCTCCAGGGAAGGGACATCTCCTACCTGGCTGGGCAGCCTGGGCCAGTGTCAAACATTCCTCCCTTCTCTCCACTCTCAATCTGCCTCTTTCAGTTCCAAACTGTCCTCCCTTGTCCTGTCACTACAGCCCTGCTAAAATCTGTCCCCAGCTCTCTGATCGTCCCCTGAAGCACTGCAAGGCCACCAGAAGGTCTCCCTGGAGCCTTCTCCTCTGCAGGCTGCACACCCCCAGCTCTCAGCCTGCCTCCCAGCAGAGCCCTTCCAGCCCTGCCAGCACTGCTGTGGCCTCCTCTGGCCCTGCCTGTGCTGTGCTGAGGGCTCCAGAGCTGCCCCAGCACTGCAGGGAGGTCTCAGCAGGCAGAGCAGAGGAGCAGAATCCCCTCCCTGCCCCTGCTGCCCACACTGCTGGGGGCTGGCAGTGCTCAGTGCCAGCTCCTCTCCAGCTTTGCACCCCCAGCACCCCCAAGTCCTTCTCCTCAGGGCTGCTCCTCAGCCCTTCAGCCCCAGCCTGCATTTGTGCTTTGGATTGACCCACCCCAGCTGCAGGACCTTGCACTTGGCTTTACACTGGAAGGTGCTGGAAGGTTCAGAGATGTCACTGTGGCTGTGAGCAGAGAGCTTGCAGCACTTTGCCCTCCCTCATCTCTCCATCTGCCATTTCTGGAGGCCCCAGTCCTGCTGTGTTTGTTCCATCTCCCCAGGCACCTTGCAGGCAGAGCAGTGCAGCTGCCTAAGCCCTTGGGTGGGTGATTGAGGACCTGGAGATGGAGCTTCAGCTGCCGGAGGTGGCCCAGGGGCTCTGAGCTGCTGGCAGGACTGGGGTGCAGTAGGACAGCTCAGTACAGCTGAGTCCTTTTTAGACCCTTGAAGACTTGCTCCATGGTTGTCCTGCCCATGGGTTTGGAGCAGCTTCAACCAGGGCCCTGCCCAGCCCTGCTGCAGGTTGAGTCACTGAGCTGCCTGGCTTGGCTCTGGGGTGAAACGAAGTGTTTGGAGAGGGAGGGTGTGGAGCATGTTCACTTCTGTTCCTCGCTCTCCTGAACACCAACCCTGTGCCACTGGGGATCTCCTCCTGTCTTCTCTTACTGCCCCAGGGCCAGACACCCTTCGACGTGGCTGACGAGGGCCTGGTTGAGCACCTGGAAATGCTGCAGAAGAAGCAGAGTGTGGTGAGTCTGTGGCAGATCATTTCCCCCCTCCCCTCCAGGTACCTGTTCACACAGGGCTGCCCTCTGAGCCAGATGGTGGCAACAGACACGGGGCAGAGCTGGGGCCCAGCTGATTGTTTGCTGTTAAGTCCTTTGGAGTCTTTTAACTGCAGCAATATTTTGAGTAGCTGGAAATGGCTGAGTGCAGCTGAGGTGGCTGGAAAGGGCTGAGAGAAGTGGCTGAGTGCAGCAGGGAGGTCAGCAGAGTGCTGGCAGGCAGAATGGTGGCACCTGGGCAAGGAGCAGGCAGCTCAGCTCCGGAGCCCTTCTGCAGTTGCTGTTGTTAGCTGGCAAAGGCTCCAGCATCAAACTGCTCTTGGTTTGGTGAGGGATTGCTCAGGGCAGGTTGGTGTTGGCTTCTGAGCAAGCAGCAGGCACTGTGGGGAGGGACCTGGGAGTTACCAGCTCTGCTGCCTTGCAACAGGGAGGCTCTGGAGGGAGAAGAAATGACAAATGTCAAGAATTCAGAGGCTCACAGAATGGGCTGGGTTGGAAGGGATCTTAAAGCTCATCCAGCTCCAACCCCCTGCCATATCCCCTGTTTGCTGCTCCAGTGAGCAAAGGCACAGCAAAGGTTGGTGCTGAGAGGTGCACAGCCCAGGAGTCACCTCAGCACCACCTGAGTCTGGGCCCCCACAAGGCTCACCACAGCTTTGCCCGTTTTGACTGAGTATTTGCAAAAGCAACAACCAGGAAAAGACTTTGGAAGTGCTCCTGAGAGTTGTCAACCAAGAACCAGCTGATTGCAGCACAAAGATGCTTCAACCACTCTGCTGAAGACACAGAATGGGTTGGGTTGGAAGGCACCTCAGAGATCATCCAGTTGGGCAGGGACATCTCCCACCAGCACAGCTTGCTCATGGACTCATCCAGCTTGGTCCTGAAGACCTCCAGGGAGGTTGTGGAGCACAGAAGCACAGAATGGGATCTCTGATCCCATTCTGTGCTTCTGTGCTCCACAGCCTCCCTGGGAGACCTGTGCCAGTCTCTCCCCACCCTCACTCTCAACAATTTCTTCCTCATCCCCACTCTCACTCTCCCCTCTCTCAGCTCAAAGCCATTGTCCCTCATCCTGCCACTCCCAGCCCTTGTCCAAAGTCCCTCCCCAGCTCTCCTGGAGCCCCTTCAGCTACTGGAAGGTTGCTCTAAGTTATTCAAAGCAAATCCAGAAGCATACTAAACCTTGTCTCCCTGGAGCCTTCTCTTCTCCAGGCTGTACAGAGTCCTGGACTAAAAGCATTGCTGATTTCAGGACCATGTTAAATTGGCATTTCATAGTGCAGTGGAGATACTGGAGGGGGTTGTGAGAACGTTGGCAGAAGAGAGAAAAGCAAAACCACCTCCTGATCAAAGGGAAGCCAGGAGGTTATTTTTGGATTGCAATGGTTTTTTTTTTCCCTCCCCTTCTTTCATCTGCTCTGCTCAATTCCATCATTTTTTTTGGGGGGGTGAGGCTTCCAAAAACCAAATTCAGCCTTCTTTAAAATAAAAAAAAAAAAAAAGGAAGGGAAAGAATCCTAATAAAATCAGTTAAGCATAGAATCAGTCAGGGTGGGAAGGGACCACAAGGATCATCAAAGATCCCATTCTGTGCTTCTGTGCTCCACAACCTCCCTGGAGGTGTTCAAGCATAAGCTGGATGAAGCCATGACCAGTCTGGGCTGGTGGGAGGTGTCTCTGCCCATGGCAGGGGGCTGGAACTGGATGAGTCTTTGAGGTCCCTTCCAACCCAACCCACTCTAAGAGTTCATGAATCTTGGCCAGCAGAGCTAATGTGATGCACTACCCCCCCCAAGAAATGCAAGGAGCCCTTCACTGGGAGGTGTGAGGCAGCTCAGAAGCCTCTGCTGGCAGTGCTGCTGCAGCCTCAGGTCACTGCTGCCTCCCTGCCTGCTCTCAGCTCCCTGCTGCTTTCCATCCTCCTGTGGCACTGCTCACAGAATCAGTCAGGGTTGGAAGGGAGCACAAGGATCAGGCAGTCCCAACCCCCCTGCCGTGCCCAGGGACACCCTACCCTAGAGCAGGCTGCCCACAGCCTCTGCCAGCCTGGCCAAAAACACCTCCAGGGATCGGGCCCCAAACACCTCCCTGCAGGGGCAACCCATTCCAGCCTCTCACCACTCTCATGCTCAGCATCTTCCTCCTCACCTCCAGCCTCAATCTCCACACCTCCACCTTTGCTCCATTCCCCCCACTCCTCTCACTCCCTGAACTCATCCTTGGCATGGTTGGGTTCAGACAGAGACAGAATGGGAGCACTGCTGCTGAAAGCCAGCGAGGGATTGTTGGGGAGCTGGCACTGTGGGTGGGGAGAACTCCAGCTCTGATCACAGCACAGCTGCTCCCGGCCCTGAACAGCCTCCTCACATGCACAGAGCCTCTTTAAACATTCATCAGCTTCTCCCCACATGAGGTGTTGATCAGTACTACCAGTGGTGGAGTTTGCATTTCCTCCTGTCTCACCAGCCCAGGATTCTGCAGATAGCTGAGGGAAGGAAAAGGAAAAGGCAAAACCAACAACAACTACAGCAGGATCTGGTCTGGACTGGTGCTAGGCCATTTTAGAGCCTGGTCCATGGGCATGGGCAACCTCCTCCTCCTTTTCAGCACTGCCCAAAGGCTTCTCCAGTGATGAAATGAGTGGTGGTAAGGGGCAGGAGGACTGGGAAGGTGCAGATCTTCTCTCTAGTGGCTGTGCCATGACCCCAGGTGTGTTTCTCATGTGCCATTTCAGCAGTTAAAATAGAAACCTTCTGCTGCTTGAGGATGAAGCAGGCAGCTCCTGGCACACTGCAGTGGCTCTCAGCTCACATTGCCTCTTGATCTAAAGCTGGGAGTGGAGCAGTGTCCTGGTCTAGAGAAAGGATCTCCTCCTGCTGGAGCTTTGCTCTGCTGGAGGCACACATCTGCTCCTGTCCCCCTGGGCTTGGGGCCACTCCAGCACCTTCAGCAGTGGTTTGGATCAGGTCAAGGAGGGCATCCTCAGATAGATTGCAGGTGGCACTGATCTGGGTGGCAGCCCTAATCTGCTGCAGGGTAGGAAGGGTCTCCAGAAGGACCTGGCCAGGCTGGGTCCATGGGCTGAGCTCAGTGGGATGAGGTTTAACAAGGCCAAGGGCTGGCTGCAGCACTTCAAATCACAGAATCAGTCAGGGTGGGAAGGAAGCACAAGGATGAGGCAGTCCCAACCCCCCTGCCATGCCCAGGGACACCCTACCCTAGAGCAGGCTGCCCACAGCCTCTGCCAGCCTGGCCAAAAACACCTGCAGGGATCTGGCCCCAAACACCTCCCTGCAGGGGCAACCCATTCCAGCCTCTCACCACTCATGCTAGACAACTTCCTCCTCACCTCCAGTCTGAATCTCCCCATTTCCAGCTTTGTTCCATTTCCCCCAGTCCTCTCACTCCCTGACAACCCAAGAAGTCCCTCCCCAGCTCTCTTGTAACCCCCTTCAGGTACTGAAAGGCCACAATAAGGTCACTTTGGTCTCACCAACCCCCAAGGGCCAGCTCCAGCAGTTGGCTCACACCAACCCCAAGCAACACTTCAGACTTGGAGCAGTGGCTGGACTCTGGACCTGGGTTTGCTGGTGTTTAGTGGGTTTGCAGTGACCTGCCCCCCCACCTTTTAGAACCCCAGCTAAAACTCAGAAAAACACACTGGAAGTTAATAAATGAAGCTTTATATTTACAGCAATGCAAATATACAAGCAAATATTTACAAGATATAACAGATATTTACAGAAATATACAGTAAAAAAGAAATACAGACACCACACCCCTTCTGGAGACCAAAATCCCCAAGAGAGGGAAACCAAACCCCCCTACCACCTTCCCCTTTCCCCCCAGCTTTATCTCACCACTTCTTGATGATGCTGCAGATAAGCTGAAGATCAGGGAGATTAATGATAGGAGAAGAAATTAGTCATTTTAGTGATTTAACTCTGAATTAGTTCAAAGGCAGAGAGACAAAGGAAAGAAGCTGCCGGAGCCAGCATAGACCCAAGTCAGACTGACCCTCTGCAAGCACACTGGCTCATCTGGATGTTTTGGGAACATTTCCCAAAACAATCTTCTTTCTTCTCTCTCAGTGAAACTTGGTGAAGTGACACTGTAGGCTTAACTCTCTCTCAGTCAATAGTCTAATTTCTCACTCAAATTCTCCAATTAGCTCAAACCAACACACTGGTGGATCGTGGTTGAACCTGAGCCAGCAGTGTGCCCAGGTGGCCAAGAAGCATCCTGGCCTGGATCAAAACCAGTGTGCCCAGCATGCAGGTAGCTGTTAAAGTTCAATTGTAAATGGCTGACAGTGAGAGCACCAGAAGCAATGAGGCTGGTTACCAATATGGTTATAGCTCATCCTCCTTTATTGCAGCTGCTACCACTACATACAACAGCAGCTACTACTACTTAATACAAGTTCGTTAAGCTTATATCCCCAAGGTGGGGTGGTTACAGAGCAAGCAAGGTAATTGGCACAGAGGATCATAGGTGGAAGACAATAATTGGTTATTGTACATAAACAAATGACTTCACAGTTATCCAGAAACTTCTGGGTAACTTTTTTAGAAGCAGGAACTGTCCCACTCTGCATCTCTGTTTCTCTTCCGTTCCAGTTCCGGCTGCACCCACACTTCACAGGTGTTCTGCTCTGTACTTCACACTCACGGCAGTGGATTGTTCACTGCCCCAATTCTGCTTCTCAGATATTCTGCAACACCAGCAGGAGTGGGGAAGTGATTGTGCCCCTGTGCTGGGCACTGGTGAGGCCACAGCTTGAGTGCTGGGTTCAATTCTTGGCAACACAGCATAGGAAGAAGAGTGAGAGGCTGGAGCAGGTGCAGGGAACTGGAGCTGGAGGTGTGAGGCTGTGCTGGGTGGAGCACCTGACACAGCTCCAGCCCCAGGCACTCAGACCTGTGCCTCTTGGGTGTGCCTGGGGCACAAGGCTGAGGTGGCCTCAGGCTGTGGAATTGTTGGGCTGTGCTGGGCTGGTTGGGGAGATTCATTCTCTGCTCATTCTTTCTCCATTCTTCTTGGGCTTTCTGACAGCTGCGGAGCGAGAAGGAGACGAGGAACAAGCTGATCGAGGCTGACATCAACGGCAAGCCCCAGAGCAGGATCTTCACCAAGTATGTCTGCTGCCTCTGCTGGAGAGGAGCTGCACAGGGAGCCATGGCAGACCAGCCCCAGCTGGCGGCTGCCTTCAGCTGCCTTGGAAAAGCTCACAGAGTGTCAGGGGCTAGAAGGGATCTCCAGTCCAAGCCCCTGCCAGGACAGGAGCACCCAGGGCAGGGCACACAGCAACACATCCAGGAGGGTTTGGAAGCCTCCAGAGCAGGAGACTCCACAACCTCTCTGGGCAGCCTGCTCCAGGCTCCAGCACCCTCCCAGGCACAAAGTTTCTCCTCCTCTTCCCCTGGCACCTCCTCTGCTCCAGCTTGCCCCCAGTGCTCCTTGTGCTGCCCTTGGGCACCCCTGGGCACAGCCTGGCTGCATCCTGCCCACACTGCCCTGCACATCTTGAGCACAGCACTGAGGGCAGCCCTCAGGCTCCTCTGCTGCCAGCTCCCAGCCCCAGCTCCCTCAGCCTAGCCCCACAGGAGATGTTCACTGCCTGGAGCAATTTGGGGCTCTGGGCTGGACTCTGTGCAGCACTTCCCTGAGCTCCTTCTTGACCTGAGGGACCTCACAGGAGATGTTCACTGCCTGCAGCAACTGGGGGCTCTGGGCTGGACTCTTTCAGGCAGTTCCCTCTCCGTGAGCAGAGAGGCTCAGCACTGCTGTTCATTTCATGGCTTCTTTCTCTCCAGTCTGATTTTGCCTGCTCCTCAATGTTCCCACTGCAAGGAGCTGCCCTGCTGCATGGTCCTGAGCAGCAGCTTGGCCTCTGTCCTGGGAGCTGCAGCTCTGCAGCTGTGTGGGGCTGAGCAGCCCAGCTGATGGGGCTGTGCTGAGCCTGGGAAGGAGGCACAGCAGGTATTTTTGGATTGAGGAATGCTTGTAAATGTAGGAAATGTGAGCCTGGCACTGGAATCCGTGGCAAATGGGCAGTGCTGGAAGTGCTGGGGATGGAGGTGTCCTCTTGCTTGTGCTATATGTGGCAGATTCTCTCTGCCTGTTCCTGAGAAGCAGGACTCAGAAATAACTCCCTCAGAGGGGTAGTCCTTAAGAATTTCTGTGTCTTGCAGCAAAGAGAAGATTCTGTATGAGGAAGAGACACTCAAGTCCCTGGAAATGGAGGAGGAGAACAAAGACTCCAGCAGCTCCAGTTCGGAAGAAGAGGAGGAAGCTGAAGATGAAGTTTCAGAATCGGACACTGAAAAGGAATCAGGTAAGGCTCAGAGCACTCTGGGATGTCTCAGGGATCCCAGGAAGGCTCAGGGCACTCTGGGATGTCTCAGGGATCCCAGGAAGGCTCAGAGCACTCTGGGATGTCTCAGGGATCCCAGGAAGGCTCAGGGCACTCTGGGATGGCTCAGGGGTCTCAGGAAGGCTCAGGGCACTCTGGGATGGCTCAGGGATCCCAGCAAGGTTCAGGGCACTCTGAGATGTCTCAGGGATCCCAGGAAGGCTCAGAGCACTCTGGGATGGCTCAGGGATCCCAGCAAGGCTCAGGGCACTCTGGGATGGCTCAGGCATCCCAGCAAGGCTCAGAGCACTCTGGGATGGCTCAGGGATCTCAGGAAGGCTCAGGGCACTCTGAGATGGCTCAGGGGTCTCAGGAAGGCTCAGGGCACTCTGGGATGGCTCAGGGGTCTCAGGAAGGCTCAGGGCACTCGGAGATGGCTCAGGGATCCCAGCAAGGCTCAGGGCACTCTGAGATGGCTCAGGCATCCCAGCAAGGCTCAGAGCACTCTGGGATGGCTCAGGGATCTCAGGAAGGCTCAGGACACTCTGAGATGGCTCAGGGATCCTAGCACTGCAGGGGATCAGCTTGAGAACTGGGGTTTTTTTGCCTTATCTGGCCAAGGCCTCCTGCAAGTCCTCCTTGCAGAGTTTCTCTGTGTAATCTGGCAGCTCTGCAGCTCGTGCTCTACAGAAGCTGCTCTGCAAGCTCTGCTGTCCAGCATCATCCTTCCACAAAAGAAAAGCTGTGGACAGTGTTTTAATTTCAGCTCCCAGCTCCCTTTGGGTTGGAGCTAAGAGCTTGTTCCTAGCTTGCTCCTAAGCAGCAAAGCTTTTTGCTCACCTAATTTCAGGTGGGTCAGAGCTAAGAGCTTGTTCCTAGCTTGCCTCTAAGCAGCAGAGGTTTTTACTCACCTGATTTCAGGATAGGTTGGAGCTAACAGCTTGTTCCTAGCTTGTTCCTAAGCAGCAGAGCTTTTTGCTCACCTGACATAGGATGGCTTGGAGCTAGCAGCTTGTTCCTAGCTTTCTCTTAAGCAGCAGAGCTTTTTGCTTGCCTGATTTCAGGATGAAGACTTCAGGTGCTGCAGGGTGGTAGAAAAGCAGTGGAACGTGTAGGAAGATAATAGCCTCTTGTGTTTGGATCAGAGGAATGAAAGGGAAGGGCTGAAGCTGCTCTGTGTAATTACAGAGCTGAGGAACCTTTCTGCCTGTGCTGCAGGATGATTGCAAGAGAGTGGAAAATAAGGATCAAAGCCTTTGAGTCACAGCAGCCTTATTGCTGCCATCCTGCTCCCATTCTTTTCTTTTTTTCCCCATGATTTTTGTGGCTCCCTCAATCAGTTTGATCAGTGAATGTGTGCAGCACAGGAAGTTAAATAAGGGCTCTGAATTTTACAGTGCTGAATGTTTCTGCAAACAGAGGTGTTCCCTGGGGTGGTTAATGGTTAAGCTGCTTTTCAACTCCAGCTTGCTTGGACCATATCCCAAAACTCCAGTGAAGAAGTGCTTGCAGAGAAGGGCAGCTCAGAGCTCTGCCCTGCTTCCTGTGCCTCTGAAATTGTCACCTGTGTTCCAGTCCTACCCAGCAGAGGTGTGTGGAGAGTCCTGGCTGGTCCTTGCAGGGCTGATGGTCACAAAACTTGCACTTGCAGGGCAGAAAGGCAAGCAAAGGCTGGGCTACAGCAGGAGCAGTGTGGGCAGCAGGGCCAGGGAGGGGATTGTGCCCCTCTGCTGTGCTCTGCTGAGAGCCCACCTGGAGTAGTGCATCCAGTGCTGGAGCCCCTGGGACAAGAGGGATGTGGAGATGCTGGAGGTGTGCAGAGAAGGGCCCCGAGGATGCTCAGAGGGCTGCAGCAGCTCTGCTGTGAGCACAGCCTGAAAGAGTTGGGGCTGTGCAGGCTGCAGAAGAGGAGGCTCCCATGGGACCTTCTGGTGGCCTTCCTGCATCTGAAGGGGGCTACAGAAAAGCTGGGGAGGGACTTTTGAGGCTGTGAGGGAGTGCCAGGAGTGGGGGGAATGCAGCAAAGGTGGAGGTGAGGAGATTGAGGCTGGAGGTGAGGAGGAAGTTGCTGAGCATGAGAGTGGTGAGAGGCTGGAATGGGTTGCCCCTGCAGGGAGGGGTTTGGGGCCAGATCCCTGGAGGTGTTTTTGGCCAGGCTGGCAGAGGCTGTGGGCAGCCTGCTCTAGGGTAGGGTGTCCCTGGGCATGGCAGGGGGGTTGGGACTGCCTGATCCTTGTGCTCCCTTCCAACCCTGACTGATTCTATGATTCTATGAAAAGCTGTTTGGGTGCAGCAGGAACAGGCTGGAAGCATCTTCTGGCCTTAAAATCAGGTGGTGGCAACAGGCAGGCAGCAGGAGGCATCTTTATTTGCTGCATTAGTAAGAGAGCAGCTCTGGGCAGGCTGTGTGCCAGTTGCTGTGGCCAGCACAGCTCTGAAGAGTGAGGAGCTGCAAGTGGAGCTTCTGCTGGTGTTGAACTGGCTGAGGAGCAGCTCCAGAACCTTCCCAAGCACTCTGAGTCACATCTGGTGTGAAGCCAGAGCAGGTCATTGTGTTGGGTGGGTTCTGTGAGCTGATGCACATTGTGCTCACCTGCTGCAAACACTAAAGCTAAACCAAATCCATGACAAAGGCATTCAGTAATGATTCAGGAGCAAGAGACTTGCTCCTGGTTTACCAGTTTGTGTATCCAGCCTTACTACTGCCCTGCTGCCACTTCCCCTTCTGGTAGTGTTTTGTTGCAGCTCCTTTTGCCTTTCAGATTCATAGAATGGGTTTGGTTGAGTTGGAAGGGACCTTCAAGCTCAGCCAACTCCAAGCCCCTGCCATGGGCATGGACACCTCCCACCAACATAGTTTGCTGAAGGCCACATCCAGCCTGGCACTGAACACCTCCAGTGAGGAGGCAGCCACAGCCTCCCTGGGCAGCCTGTGCCAGTGTCTCACTAAGGCATCAGGCTTCAGCTTTGGTACTTGCACTCCCCTTGCCTCGAGAGTTTGGTGGCTCCTTGGGTTCTTCAGCATGGAGAAGAGAAGGCTCCAGGGAGACCTAATTGCAGCCTGCCAGTACTTGAAGGGGGCTGCAGGAGAGCTGGGGAAGGACTTTGGACAAGGGCTGGGAGTGCCAGGAGGAGGGACAATGGCTTTGAGCTGGGAGAGGGGAGAGGGAGAGTGGAGAGGAGGAAGAAATTGTTGAGAGTGAGGGTGGGGAAAGACTGGCACAGGTTGCCCAGGGAGGTTGTGGAGCACAGAAGCACCCAATGTGATCTTTGATCACATTGGGTGCTTCTGTGCTCCACAACCTCCCTGTTAGGTGTTCAGGGCCAGGCTGGATGAGTCCTTGAGCAACCTGTGCAGGTGGCAGGTGGGGGTGGAACTGGCTGATCCTTGTGGTCCCTTCCAACCCAGACTGATTCTATGAAACAGACTGGAGAGTAGGAAGAAAGTCTTGACAGTGAGACACTGGCACAGATTGCCCAGGGAGGTGTTCAAGGCCAGGTTGGATGAGTCCTTGAGTGACCTGTTCCAGTGGGAGGTGTCCCTGCCTATGACACAGGGGGGTTGGAACTGGCTGAGCTTTGACCTCCCTTCCCACCTAAAGCACTCTGTGATTCCATGAATTTTTCATGTTTATTGCTGAAATTGGTCTCAAATGAGCTGTGGCTGCTGCCCTCCAGCCAGCAGTGCCTGTGGCTGTGCCATCTCTCATGCTGCTGGTACAAATCCCTCTGGCCTGTCTTCCTCCTGCACTTAGTTGGCTCCTTTGAATCACAATTGCTCCCAGTTGGAGTTCTTTCCAACCTGTCATTACCACTTAGGCTTGACCTTAAAAGCTGCCCTGGGTACTCTAAACCTCCAGGACAGGCAGCAGCCAGCCCAGCCTGCCAGGGCAGAGCTTTGCTCCCCTCCTGCAGTGCCCAGAGTTCTCCTGTGGCTTACAGGAAATCAGCAAGTGGCAGGTGTGGGTACTTTGTGGGCATTCCCACAGAGGGCTGTGTGCCAGGTCAGGCCTCCAAGGAGAGATGGTTTACCTCCTGGCACTGCACAAAGGCTGTTTGGAACCAAAGCTCAGCCAGTTCCAGCCCCCCTGTGCCATAGGCAGGGACACTTCCCACTAGAACAGGTCACTCAAGGACTCATCCAGCCTGGTCCTGAATACCTCCAGGGAGGTTGTGGAGCACAGTATCACCCAATCTGATCAAGGATCAGATTGGGTGATTCTGTGCTCCACAACCTCCCTGGGCAACCTGTGCCAGTCTCTCACCACCCTCACTGCAAACAGCTTCCTCCTCACATCCACTTTCAATCTCCCCTCTGACACTTCAAACCCATTCCTCCTCCTCCTCCTTCTCCTCCTCTCATCCCCAGCCCTTGTCAATAGTCCCTCCCCAGCCCTCCTGCAGCCCCCTGCAGATCCTGCAAGGCCACTCCAAGCACTCCTGGCAGCCTTCTCTTCTGCAGGCTGCAGAGCCCCAACTCTCTGTGCCTGTGCTCAGAGCAGAGCTCCTGCAGCCATGGCAGACTCTGCTCAGATGGCTTTGGTGGATGTTCTGAGCTAGCAAAGCAGGGATGTGTGGCTGAGCCTTCAACTGCTGTGCTGCTTCTCCTAGGGCAGAGGCATCTTTGCCCCTTCCATTCTGCAGCTGCCAGTCCTGCTGCCTGCCTGTTAGCTCTGCCTGGTTCTCCTGGCTTGCTCTTTTCTGGGTTCCTTTGAATCCTCTTTTCCAGGAGTGAGGAGATTTGCTTCAGACGTTGCTGTTTGTGCCCCAAGGTCCCATCCTGACAGCAGCTCCATGCAAAGTGTCCCAGAAGATGTTGTTCCCTGCACAGCCTTCCCTTGCTGCTGCTCTCTGGCTGCTTGCACTTGCAGTGACTTTGTTTTGTCAAGTCCACCCCCAGCTGTCAGAGCAAATCCTGGTATGGGGGTGTGGATCCATCCTTTCTCAGGCACCTTGCATGTGGCTGTGGTTTGGTTCTGGAGCCCTCTGCACTCCTCTCAGTTCAACCTTTTGCCTGGGATAGATTCTGCCTCTTCTCCCTGGTCATGCCTGGTGGATGTTCTCACGTCAAGCCTGGTGCACAGGGACGCCAACAAATGTAACAGCAGAGGGTTGCACCTGTCTGGGTGCCAGCTGTGAACTTGGGAAAGGTTTGCTGAGCTTGCTTTGAGCCCTGGTGGAGGCATTTCTGGTTTGGAAGCAGTCCCAGCTCCCTGCAGAAGACCAGACCAGAAACTGCCCACCAGCATAAGCAGCTCAGCCATGTGATGAAGGCCAGCTCTGGCCCCTCAGGGCTGTGACCCATGCCCATGTCCTGCTGCTCTGCCCACATTCAGCAGGGGAGCAGCAGTCCCTGAGGGGAAGTCTTTTGGGTCTAAGGTAGCTACCCCTGAGCCCAACAGCCCAATAAATACTCAATTTGACTTGGAAGTAAAAAGATATAAAACTTTAAGATTAAATAGGAGGTAAAGGCTTTTCTTTTTACAGAAGGTGGGGAAAAAAGAAGGGGGAAGCAGGATGCAGCATATGGGGAAATGAGGAAGAATTACAGAGGCTGGGGAAAAAGGGGAAGAAAGGGAACAAAGTACACAAACCAGAAATACAACCCGTGGAGGGCAGTTGAGGCCAAATGCTGGGATGGATGATTTTGATGTTGGTTGAAGGCAGGATGTAGGATTTTGGTGCTGAAAAGCAGTTAGTCCAAGTTCCAAAAGGGTGAAAAATGGTTGCTGTCTCCACGTGTTGGCTGAGGAGCATGAGGTGGTCTGGCAGCAGAACAGCGAGGAGTTGGCCCAGGCAGGCAGGGCAGAAGAAGAGAGAGAGAGGAGCCAAAATTTCTCCCCTTTTATAGCAGAGTCCTTAGCAGGAAGTTGGAGTGAGCTAACCATGACACCTGGGAAAAGCTCAGACCACCCCTTGGGAGGAGTCAGAGGGCTCCAGGTGAGGCTTAACCCTCTACAGGAAGCTGAGCAGTTCCCTGCCCCCCACCTTTTGATACAAGCCCCGGATAGGACTCAGCACACTGGAAGTTGATCAATGAAGCTTTATATTTGCAGCTTTGCACAATATCCAAGCAGATATTGACAAGGTATAACAGATATTTACAGATATATACAGTGAAAAGGTAATGCAGAAACACCACAGCCCCTCCCAGAGACCTAAATCCCCAAGAGGGGTAACCAACCACCCCCTACCACCTCTCCCCCCTTCCCCAGTCTTATCTCACCACCTGTTGATGCTGCAGATCAGCTGAGGTAGATTGGCCAGGGGGGATTAGGAGTAGGAAAGGAGTTAGTAGAATTACTGAGAATGAGCTACCAAGGCAGAGAGACAAAGGAACCATGCAAGAGAAGCAGCCACAGCCCAGCGAGGTCTGAAACCCTCTGCCCTATCTACATTTTGGTTATAACTTTTAAAACAACTTTTTTTTCTTTTCTTTCTCAGTAAAGCTCTGGGTGATGTGACTGTGGTGGTTTAAGCAGTTCCCTCCCCCCTCACCTTTTGATATAAACCCAAGCTAGGACTCAGAACACTGGAAGTTAACAAATGAAGCTTTCTATTCACAGCAATGCACAATATCCAAGCAGATATTGACAAGGTATAACAGATATTTACAGATATATACAGTGAAAAGGTCATACAGAAACACCACAGCCCCTCCCAGAGACCTAAATCCCCAAGAGGGGTAACCAACCACCCCCTACCACCTCTCCNTCAGATTCTCCAATTAGTTCAAACCAGCACAGGAAGCAAAGCTGTGAATTAGCTAAACCTGTTCGGTGCTTCTCTGTGAAGATTTTGCTTGTCCTTGGGGGAGTGAAGTTGCAAAGCTTTGCATGGCCTCCATAGTGCTGTTCAGCCAGTGGGAAAGCCTCCTTGCAGCAAGCTGTGGGTAGCCCTGGAACTGGTGGCATCTTTGTGCCCTGAGCCCTGCTGAGGTGGCAGAAGCCCTGAGCCTGAGCTTGTGGAGGAGGTCTTGCAAGGGCACTGCTGACACCTTTGGTGTCTCTTTGTATTGGTTTTAAGCCAGCCCCACCCCGAGCTCCAAAGCTCAATAAATACTTAATTTGATTTGGAAGTAGAAAATAACTTTAAGCAAGAAATAGAAGGTAAGAGGAGTTACAGAGGATGAGGGGAAAGGGAACAAAATACAGGGTACAGGTATAAGGTAAGGAGAGCTACAGAGGATGGGGGGAAGGGAACAAAATACAGGGTACAGGTATAAGGTATGGGGAGTTGCAGAGGATGGGGGGAAAAGGGAATAAAATACAGGGTACAGGTATAAGGTATGGGGAGTTGCAGAGGATGGGGGAAAAAAGAACAAAATACAGTTTATAGGTATAAGGTATGGGGAGTTACAGAGAATGGGGGAGAGAAAGGAACAAAATACAGGGTACAGGTATAAGATATGGGAAGTTACAGAGGGTGGGGGAAAGGGAACAAAATACAGGGTACAGGTATAAGGTATGGGGAGTTATAGAGGATAGGGGGGACAAGGGAACAAAACACAGGGTACAGGTATAAGGTAAGGGGAGGAAGTTACAGAGGATGGAAGAAGGGAACAGAATACCAAAATATAAAACACAACCCACAGATAGGAGTGGATGGAAGCTGAATCCAAGCGGTGAAGTTGGTAATTGGGGGTGGATGCAGATGGATGATGGTGAGAAGCAGTGAGTTAGAGAGTGCCAAATTATGTTTGTTCTCCCCACGTGTGTGCTGGAGAGCAAGTGGTGAGCAGCAGCAGCAGGACAGCAAGGTGCTGTGCAGGTGAGGAGAGAAGATGCCAAGAGAAAGGAAGAGGAAGTTCATCACCTCCTTTATAGGGGGTCTCATCAGGATGTGGGAGGTGGCTAAACACAACACTTGGGGACAGGTCAGAGCACCCCCAGGGAGGAGTCAGGATACAGTTCCAGGTAAGCTTAACCCTTTACACTCTTCTTGTTTGAAATTGTAGAAAGGAAGGAGGAGCCTTTTGCCAACCACTCCAGCCATGAAACCAGGCCTAGCATCACTGAGCAAGTGCCAGCACCTGAGCCCAACTCCTTCACTGCATCTGCCAGAAGAGTAAGTGAATCCCTGGGGGCTGCAGCAGTGCTGGGGGCAGCAGCTTGTACTGGGAAGGGGTTCTTAGATTCACAGAGTAGCAGGTTGGACCTCAAGGATCACCTAAGGCAACCTTTCAGGGTAAGAATGGAGTTGAGATGAGCTTGCCCAGCACCTTGCCAAGCTGGGCCTTGAGACTGCCTGGTGTAGGGAATCCAGCACCAACTTGGGCAGCTGATTCCAGTGGTGAAAGAATGAATGCTCTGAAACCCATGCCCAGGGGAGCTGCAGGATCTGGATTTGGGACAGCTGTGGCCTGCAGCTTTGCTGGAGGTGCTGTGCTGGCTGCAGAGCAGGCTTGGCACAGAAGAGGATGGTGATGATGATGATGATGAGGTTCCTCTTGGATCTCTTACCCTGCAGAGCAAATTGCCCATTCACAAGAGAAATGCTGCCTGCCACAGCTGCTTTGTGTCCCTGTTGGTTCTGGGGTGGCTGATCCCAACCTCCTACCCACAGGCAAAGATCAGCTGCTTTGCCTTCTCCTCCTGCAGTTCTCTTCCAGGCTGGCTTTGAAATGGGAAAAGCTGAGAGCACTCTGAGGCTCTCCACTTGGGGAGTTACTGACAGGTGCTGCTCCCATGCTCAGGAACTGCACAATCACAGGATGTCAGGGGTTGCAAGGGACCTCTGGAGATCTTCCAGTCCCACCCCCCTGTGATGGTTTGTGAGTTCCCAGCGCCCCTCCCCCTCTGTTTTTAATCACCCAGACTAGACTCAGCTGGCTGGAAGTTAAGAACTGAAGCTTTCTATTCACAGCTCAGCACAATCTACAAGCAGATATTTACAATATATTACAGATATTTACAGCTATAGACAGTAAAAAGGTAATACAGAAACACCACAGCCCTCCCAGAGAACAGTCTCCCAGAGGGGTTACCAACCACCCTTCCACCTCCCCTCCACCACCCAATCTTATCCCAGGACCTGCCTTACATGCCAGATAAACAGGGAAGATTGGCCAGGGGGGTTAGAAGCAGGAATTGCTTAGTTGGGTTGCACAGATCCAGCTGGAAGGCAGAGAGAGAGCTCAGCAGCCAGAGCTCAGACCAGAGCAGCTCTGCCTTGTCTGTGTTTGGGTTCTTACTTTCATACCTGTCAGCAAACCTCTGAGTGAAGGAGACATCCCCAATGTTTTCTTCCCACAGCCCATAACCTAATTTCTCTTACTCAAATATTCCAATTAACCTCAAACCAGCAGAGCCCCTGCCAGAGCAGGAGCAGAGAAGCCAGTGCAGGTCACACAGGAACACATCCAGACAGGGCTGGAAAGGCTGCAGAGAAGGAGACTCCACAGCCTCTCTGGGCAGCCTGCTCCAGGGCTCTGGGACCTTTACAGCCAAGAGGTTTCTCCTCACGTTGAGGTGGAGCCTCCTGTGCTGCAGTTTGCATCCATTGCCTCTGGTTGTGTCCCAGAGCTGTGTCCTGCTGATGTAGCAGCAGAGAATTTGGCACCTCCATCCTGAGTGCCTCTGGCTTGCCAGGCTGGGTCTATTCAGTGGCATGACATTCCTGCCCAGAGAGCAGAGAGGATAAAGTTGGCATCTGACTGCAGAGCTCAGCTATGGAAGCTGCCTGAAGGTGAAGTGGAGTCGCTGAAATCTGATCTGGGCTCTGCAGCTCTCACATCACTCAGCTTGGGTGGCAGCAGGAGGCTCCCTGTTCTGCTGAGGGCTGGCAGCTTAGAATCCTAGAATCAGTCAGGGTTGGAAGGCACCACAAGGACCAGCCAGCTCCAACCCCCCTGCCATGCCCAGGGACACCCTACCCTAGAGCAGGCTGCCCACAGCCTCTGCCAGCCTGGCCAAAAACACCTCCAGGGAGGTTGTGGAGCACAGAATCACCCAACGTGATCAAAGATCAAAGATCACATTGGGTGATTCTGTGCTCCACAACCTCCCTGGGCAACCTGTGCCAGTGTCTCCACCACCCTCAACCTGTGCCAGTGTCTCCACAACCCTCCCTTGCAAAGAACTTCATCCTAACATCCTGTACATAGAATCACAGAATCAGTCAGGGTTGGAAGGGAGCACAAGGATCAGGCAGTCCCAACCCCCCTGCCATGCCCAGGGACACCCTACCCTAGAGCAGGCTGCTCACAGCCTCTGCCAGCCTGGCCAAAAACACCTCCAGGGATCTGGCCCCAAACACCTCCCTGCAGGGGCAACCCATTCCAGCCTCTCACCACTCTCATGCTTAGCAACTTCCTCCTCACCTTCAGCCTCAATCTCCTCACCTCCACCTTTGCTCCATTCCCCCCACTCCTGACACTCCCTCACCCTCAAAAGTCTCTCCTCAGCTCTTTTGTAGCCCCCTTCAGATGCAGGAAGGCCACCAGAAGGTCCCCTGGGAGCCTCCTCTTCTGCAGCCTGCACAGCCCCAGCTCTTTCAGGCTGTGCTCACAGCAGAGGTGCTGCAGCCCTCTGGGTTCTTTTTGCCCCAGAACATGTTGAGGAGCAGGCAGGTGGCCAGGGCCTGAGGCTCTGGGTGCCTGTTACAGGAACATTCTCTTGCTTAGTCACTTTTTTTTTTTTTAATATAATTTTTAAGGTGTTACTGAAGTCTCACTCCTGTAGCTCCTTTGATCTGGACGAGCTCCTCTGGGCTTTCTTCAGCTCAGGCTGACTTAGCAAGGGAAGTATTAAAGGTAGAAGGATCCTGGGAAGTGGGAACACTTCAAATAACCTTTTCCCAGCTGCAGAGTTTTGTTCTCACTCATTTGAGCTGTTCAACCCAGAGCAAGAGTGTAGAAGTGCACCCAAGCAGTTGTCCTCAGGCAGAGATCAGCTGCTTTGCCTTCTCTTCCTGCAGGTCTTTTCCAGGCTGGCTTTGAAATGGGAAAAGCTGAGAGCACTCTGAGGCTCTCCACTTGGGGAGTTACTGACAGGTGCTGCTCCCATGCTCAGGAACTGCACAATCACAGAATGGTAGGGGCTGGAAGGGACCTCCAAAGATCACCCAGGCCAACCCCCCTGCCAGAGCAGGAGCACCCAGGGCAGGTCACACAGGTACACATCCAGGCAGGTTTTGAATGCCTCCAGAGAGGGAGACTCCACAACCTCTGCAGGCAGCCTGCTCCAGGGCTCTGCCACCCTCACAGTGGAAGCAGCTTTCACTGTGGGCTTGAGCTCTCTGTGAGGAAGGTGTCCAAGGAAGGTGTCCAAGGGAGGTGTAGCTCAGCAGCCTGCAAGTGCTGGAGTGAGGGGAGCACAGATCAGCTCTCCTCTGCACTAAGGGATCTGAAGTGCTGGATTGAGGAGCACAGATCAGCTCTGCCTCTGCACTAAGGGCTCTGGAAGTGATGGAATGAGGAGCACAGATCAGCTCTGCCTCTGCACTGAGGGCTCTGGAAGTGCTGAAATGAGGGGAGCACAGATCAGCTCTCCTCTGCACTAAGGGATCTGAAGTGCTGGAATGAGGAGCACAGATCAGCTCTGCCTCTGCACTAAGGGCTCTGGAAGTGATGGAATGAGGAGCACAGATCAGCTCTGCCTCTGTACTGAGGGCTCTGGAAGTGATGGAATGAGAAGCTCAACACGAGCCAACAGTGTGCACACACAGCCCAGACAGCAACTGTGTGCTGGGCTGCAGCAAGAGAAGTGTTGCCAGCAGGGCAAGGGAGGGGATTGTGCCCCTTGACTCTGCTCTCCTCACACCCCACCTGCAGCACTGTCTGCAGCTCTGCAGCCCCCAGCACAAGAAGGACATGGAACTGCTGGAGAGAGTCCAGAGGAGGCCATGAAGATGCTCAGAGGGCTGCAGCAGCTCTGCTATGAGGACAGGCTGAGGGAGTTGGGGCTGTGCAGCCTGGAGAAGAGAAGGCTGCCAGGAGAGCTTAGAGCAACCTTCCAGTATCTGAAGGGGGCTACAGGAGGGCTGGGGAGGGACTGTTCACAAGGTCTTGTAATGACAGGACGAGGGGGAATGGGTTCAGACTGGCAGAGAGGAGATTTGAACAGGATGTTAGGAGAAAGTTCTTCACAGTGAGGGTGGTGAGGCACTGGAACAGGTTGCTCGGGGAGGTTGTGGCTGCTCCCTCCCTGGAGGGGTTCAAGGCCAGGCTGGATGAGGTCTTGAGCAACCTGATCTAGTGGGAGGTGTCCCTGCCTATAGCACAGGGGGGTTGGAACTGGCTGATCTTGGAGGTCTCTTCCAACCTAAACCATTCTATGATTCTATGAGTACCCACAGTGTTTGGAATCCTGCAGCATCCAGTGGCAGAGTTCTCCAGCTTACACCTCACACACTGCTTCCTGCTCCTGTTGCCTTAAGGCTGGCCCAGGCTGGGTTAGTTTGCTGCCACTAGGAAGGAACAGGGAAGAGCTGATCCTCATTCCCCATCCTGTGTGTCCCTGAGGGGTTTGTGTGCCATCATCCTGCCTCAGACTGGGAGTTTCTGGTACCCTGAGAAGCTCCTCACACAAAAGTCCTCTTGCTCTCCTTACTCTTGTGGCTTCTCTGAACCTTCCTCCTCTTCTACTGTGCTCTGGAGCTGTAGAGCCCAGCAGTGTGTCCCAGATGTGCCTGCACCCTGCAGGAACACAGGGGCACAGTGGTGCTGTTGTTTGGATTCTGTTCTTCTCCTCCTCGTGTTTGCTTTGCTTTGCAGCTCAGTGTTGGGTCCCTGACTTTGCAGAAGTGTCCCTTGCATTGCCCAGGCTCCCCTCCTGGTGGCTGTAGGCATCTCTTGTAAGATTTGGTACCTAGAACTGAAGCTGTACACTGGACAGTTCTATGTTTGAGGACATGGGACAAAGAGCTTTGGGCTCTATTCTGCACTGGAACAGGCAGTTGTAGATATATATATATATACATTTACAGCTTTGCACAATATCCAAGCAGATATTCACAAGGTATAACAGATATTTACAGATATATACAGTGAAAAGGTAATACAGAAGCACTACAGCCCCTCCCAGAGACCCAAATCCCCAAGAGGGGTAACCAACCACCCCCTACCACCTCTCCTCCCTTCCCCAATCTTATCTCACCACCTGTTGATGCTGAAGATAGGCAGAGGTAGATCGACCAGGAGGGGTTAGGAGTAGGAAAGCAATTAGTAGAATTACTGAGAATGAGCTACCAAGGCAGAGACAAAAGGAGACCATGCAAAGAGCAGCTACAGCCAGAGTGGTCTGAAACCCTCTGCCCTATCTATATTTTGGTTATAACTTCTAAAACAACTTTTTTTTTTTTTCTTTCTCAGTACAGCTCTGGGTGCAGTGACCTCCTGTGTTGTCCTCTCTCAGCCAACAGTCTTAATTTCTCACTCAAATTCTCCAATGAGTTCAAACCAGCACACTGGGGATGAGGGCACTTTTAAAACAACTTTTATTTTTCTCTTTCTCAGTACAGCTCTGGGTGCAGTGACCTCCTGTGTTGTCCCCTCTCAGCCAATAGTCTAATTCCTCACTCAAGTTCTCCCAATTAATTCAAACCTTCTCTTCTCCAGACTAAACAGCCCCAGGGCTCTCAGCCTTCCCTCACAGCAGAAGTTCCTTCCTCATCCTGGTAGCACCTAGAGCTGCTTGCCTGGGATCACCATGTCCAGCTGGGTTTGGAATCCCAAGGAAGGAGACTCCAGAAGCTAATGTTTTGGGTTACAATACTTAAAAAGAGGGTTTTTTTCTTTCTCAGTAAAGCTCTGGGTGCAGTGACCTCCTGTGTTGTCCTCTCTCAGCTAACAGTCTTAATTTCTCACTCAAAGTCTCCAATTACTTCAAACCAGCACATTGGAGATGAGGGCACTTCTAAAACAACTTTTTCTCTTTCTCAGTACAGCTCTGGGTGCAGTGCCACACTGTGTTTTCCTCTCTCTTAATTTCTCACTCAAATTCTCCAATGACTTCAAACCAGCACATTGGGGACGAGGGCACCACAGCACTTTGCATCCCTGCGAGGTCACCTCAGGCTGGTGAAGCCCAGCAGGAGCTCAGGCTCACTCCACTCCACCTTGCCAAGGGCACCCAGCAAAGCCTGGGGCCCACTGAAACGCTTCAGAGCTTTGCCTGCGCCTGGCAGCTCCCTAACCTCTTCCACGTGTCCCTTTTTGTTTCTCCTCTGCAGTTCAGCTGGCTCAGCAAGGCAGAGGAGCAGAAGGATGAGTCCCCTTCCTCCTGGCGCCTGGGGCTGCGCAAGACTGGCAGCCACAACATGCTGAGCGAGGTGGCAGCCACCCGAGAGGCACAGAGGGAGAAGCCTTCCTCCATCTACCGCTCCTCCTCCAGCCCGCGCATCTCCGCACTCCTGGACACCAAGGAGAAGGTCTGGGGGCAGCAGGGAGGCTGCAGAGTCTGCTGCCTGCTGGGGAGGGTCCAGAGGAGGCCACCAAGATGAGGAGAGGGCTGGAGAGCATCCCCCGTGGGGACAGGCTGGGAGGGTTGGGGCTGTTGAGCCTGGAGAAGGCTCCAGGGAGAGCTCAGAGCAGCCTTGCAGTACCTGAAGAGGGAGGAGGAGAGCTGGGGAGGGACTTTTGGACAAGGGCTGGGAGTGGCAGGATAAAGGAGAATGGCTTTGAGCTGGGAGAGAGGAGAGTGAGAGTGGAGAGGAGGAAGAAATTGTTAAGTGAGGGTGGGGAGAGACTGGCACAGGTTGCCCAGGGAGGTTGCAGAGCACAGAAGCACAGAATGGGATCAAACAGGGAGGTTGTGGAGCACAGAAGCAGAGAACCCTGGAGGTGTTCAGGACCAGGCTGGATGAGGCCTTGAGCAAGCTGTGCTGCAGGGAAGTGTCCCTACCCATGGCTCTGAATGGCCTTGAAGGTCCATTCCAACCCATTCCATGCTTCTGCTTGAGCAGACTCAGAGGTTTAAGAACCTTTCCCTTGTGTTTTGAGTCACTGCTGGATGTTGTACCCATACCAAACCTCCTCTTTTTCTTTTCTTTTTCTCTTTTTGCCAATGGTTCCTCTCCTATCAGCTCTCCTGGGAGTGCTGGAGTGTGATGCCCTTTGGGCCTAATCCTGCTCACTGTGGCATGGGCTGCCAGTGAGCAAGGGCTCCAGGCTGACACAGGACATTCTTCAATCCAGGCAGTAGGACACCTCTGCAGTGGGAGTTCTCCACCACTCTCCTCTGCATGGGTTCCTCCTGTAGCCACCAACTGCAGTTGTGAATCCCATCCCACATATTCACTAGCTGCAACTTTTCCTGCCCAATCCCTGGGACCATTCCAGGTCAGGTTGGTTGAGGCTCTGAGCAACCTCCTTTGTCTGTAGCAGGACAAGGGAGGTTCTCCTCCACCTCTCCACTCCCACGGTGAGACCACACCTGGAATACTGTGTCCAGTTTTGGGCTTCTCCTGTTCAAGAGAGACAGAGATCTGCTGGAGAGAGTCCAGTGGAAAGCTGTGAGGATGCTGAAGGGACTGCAGCATTTGTGTGATGAGCACAGGCTGAGAGCCCTGGGGTTGGTTAACCTGGAGAAGAGAAGGCTGAGAGGGAACCTGTCACTGTTTACAAATATCTGAAGGGTGAGGAGCAAGCAGCAGGGGCCAGGCTCTGTGCAGTGGTGCCCTGTGGTAGGACAAGGAGCAATGGACACTACCTGAAGCCCAGGAGGTTTCACTTCAACATGAGGAGAAACTTCTTTGGTGTGAGGGTGCTGGAGCCTGGAGCAGGCTGCCCAGAGAGGTTGTGGAGTCTCCTTCTCTGGAGACTCTCAAAACCCACCTGGATGTGTTCCTGTGTGATCTGCCCTGGGTGCTCCTGCTCTGGCAGGGGGTTGGACTGGATGATCTCCAGGGATCCCTTCCAACCCCCACTTACCTGTGATTTTATGTTTTTATATCCATGCTGACTGCAGGGAGGTTGGATTCACAGCTCAGAGGATGTCAGGGGTTGGAAGAGACCCAAAGAGCTCCTCCAGTCCAACCCCTGCCAGAGCAGGACCATCCAAGCTAGCTCAGGGCACACAGCAACACATCCAGACAGAGTCTGCAAAGGCTCCACACAAGGAGACTCCACAACCTCTCTGGGCAGCCTGTGCCACTGCTCTGGGACCCACACAGGCAAGAAGTTGCCTCTTGTGTTGAGCTGCAACCTCCTGTGCTGCAGCTTCCATCCATTGCTCCTTGGCCTATGGCAGGGAGCAGTGAGCAGAGCCTGTCCCCCCCCTCCTCACCCCCAGCCCTCACACACTTACAAACATTGATCCAATCCCCTCTCAGGCTTCTCTTCTGCAGACTAAGCAGCCCCAGGTCCCTCAGCCTCTCCTCCCCAGGCATTGCTGCAGTCCCCTCAGCATCCTCACAGCCCTCCCCTGGACCCTCTCCAGCAGTTCCTGTCCCTCTGCAACTGGGGAGCCCCAAACTGGAGGCAGTGCTCAAGATGAGGTCTGAGCAGGGCAGAGCAGAGGCAAAGGAGAACCTCCCTGGATCTGCTGGACACACTCTGCCTGATGCCCCCCAGGCTCCCCTTGTCCCTCTTGTCCCCCAGGGCACATTGCTGTGCCATGGATGTTCTCCCCCAGCACTCTCAGCTCCCTCTCCTTGGGGCTGCTCTCCAGCAGTCCCCTCCCAGCCTGTCCTGCTGCAGTTTGTTCTTCCTCCCCAGCTGCAGGACTCCACACTTGTCCTTGTTGAGCCTCCTTTGGTTCCTCTGTGCCCAGCTCTGTCTGTGCAAGTCTCTCTGGATGGCCTCACAGCCTGCAGCTGAATCAGCCAAGCCTCCCAGTTTGGTGTTAGCAGCTATTTGATGACCCTTAAAGGCTTTTCCAACCCAACTATTCTGTGATCTGTAGGTAGGTGTAGTTGGAAGCTGCTGAGATGCCCCAGGATGCTCACCAGGAAATGCTTTTCCGAAAGGATCTTTTGATGCTGTGCTCTGTGCTTGTGTTGCCCTAGAGAATGCTTTCAAACAGTTCTCCTTAGACAGGAGAAGGTTTCCTTAGCTGAAGATATTTGTCTCAGAACCTTCTGGGGATGTAACAGATGTACAGCTGAAGAACTTCTTTTGCTTCAGCAGGATAAAGACAACAAGAGCTACCTTGCCACCATAGCCCCCAGAAGACTGAGCAGTACAAGTGATATAGAAGAGAAAGAAAACAGGTGAGAGAGACTCAACTTCATGTTTCTGCCCTGCCCACAGTCCCTCTGCAGTGCCTTTGCTCTGCTTTTCTCTGCTCTGCTGAGACATCACCTCCAGCTCTGGTATGCCCAGCACAAGGAGGGCACAGAACTGCTGGAGAAGAATCAAGAAGAGGCCACAAAGATAAGCCCAGGGCTGGAGCAGCTCTGCTGTGAGCACAGGCTGAGGGAGCTGGGGGGGTGCAGCCTGCAGAGAAGGCTCCAGGGGCACCTCAGAGCTGCTGCCAGTGCCTGAAGGGATCCTGCAGGAAGGCTGCAGAGAGACTTTTGCTGAGGGGATCTAGAGCCAGGCCAAGGGGGAATGGTTTGGAGCTGAGGTAGAGCAGGGTTAGAGTGGAGCTGAGGAAGAAATTCTGCAGTGGGAGGGTGGTGAGAGTGGCACAGGCTGCCCGGGGAGGTTTGGATGCTCCCTCCCTGGGTGTGTTCAAGACCAGGTTGGATGAGGCCTTGAGCAGTCAAGTCTGGCTGAGAGGTGTCCCTGCCCATGACAGGAGGTTAGAGCAGATGATCTGGGAGGCCCCTTCTAACCTGAGCTGTTCTGTGGTTCTGTGTTCCTGCCTCAGCAGTCCCAAGCACAGGGGAGCTCACAGTGCTGAGAGCTGTCTCTGCTCTCTCACTTTTGCTGCCTTAATTTCCATGGAGGGGGCAGGCACCAGGCTGCTTCTCCACCCTCCCTCCACACAGGATCTCCAGCACACACCTGGGGCACCAGGTGAGGCTGGAAAGAGAGCAGAGCTTCATTATCACAGAATCCCAGAATCAGTCAGGGTTGGAAGGGAGCACAAGGATCAGGCAGTCCCAACCCCCCTGCCATGCCCAGGGACACCCTACCCTAGAGCAGGCTGCCCACAGCCTCTGCCAGCCTGGCCAAAAACACCTCCAGGGATCTGGCCCCAAACACCTCCCTGCAGGGGCAACCCATTCCAGCCTCTCACCACTCTCATGCTCAACAACTTCCTCCTCACCTCCAGCTTTGCTCCATTCCCCCTAGTCCTGGCACTCCCTGATAGCCTCAAAAGTCCCTCCCCAGCTTTTTCTGTAGCCCCTGGAAGATCCTGCAAGGCCACCAGAAGGTCCCCTGGGAGCCTCCTCTTCTGCAGCCTGCACAGCCCCAACTCTTTCAGGCTGTGCTCACAGCAGAGCTGCTGCAGCCCTCTCAGCATCCTCGGGGCCCTTCTCTGCACCCCTCCAGCATCTCCACATCCCTCTTGTCCCAGGGGCTCCAGCACTGGATGCACTACTCCAGGTGGGCTCTCAGCAGAGCACAGCAGAGGGGCAGAATCCCCTCCCTGGCCCTGCTGCCCACACTGCTCCTGCTGCAGCCCAGCCTCTGCTTGCCTTTCTGCCCTGCAAGTGCACACTGCTGCCTCATCTTCAGCTTCTCCTCCACCAGCACCCCCAAGTCCCTCTCTTCAGGGCTGCTCTCCAGCCAGGCACTGCCCAGTCGGGATTAGTGCTTGGCATTGCCTCCACCCAGCTGCAGTACCTTGCACTTTGTCTCATTGAAGTGCAAGGTCCTGCATCTGGTCCCCTCCATCCCAAAGCATTCTGTGACTTCATGACCACATCATAGGTGACTGTGAAGTGCTGCAGCTGGCAGCCCCAGCCCCCAGTGTGGGCAGCAGCAGCAGTCCCAGCGTGGGCAGCAGCAGCAGTCCCAGCGTGGGCAGCAGCAGCAGTTCCCAGCGGGGGCAGGAACAACA
>VWZI01011643.1:146546-159639 GCA_013396835.1 Psilopogon haemacephalus
GGGGGGGAAGGGGGAACAACAAGCAGAAAGCTCAGCAATGGTTTCCCATGGTGGAAACCTCCTGTGTGAACCTGCACTCCAGATGGAAACCTCCTGTGTGAACCTGTGCTCCACCAGCAGGATAGAGGCTGGGGGGTTGGGACTGGCTGATCCCCATCCCTGGAGGTGTTCAAGCCAAGCCTGTATGGGCACTGAGTGCCATTGGCTGGGGCTGGGTGCTAGGTTGTGCTGGATGAGCTTGGAGCTCTCTTCCCACCTGCCTGGGTCTGTGATGTGCCAGTGAGAATGGTGAGCAGCTGAACGAGGGCCACAGGCAGTGGCAGGTGCTAGGGCAGTGCAGGATGAGCTCAGGAGGGCAGCTCTGTGGTGCCAGCCCTGGCTGCTGTCTGTGCCTCAGCTGGGGCTGGTCCTGCTCTGGCTGCTCTCAGCTGGGAGCCTCTTCCACGCGGTGGCAGTGGAGGGCTGCAGAGAGGCAGCTCCCGAGCAGCTCTGCCATGGCTCCTGCAGCTCAGCCCCTGCACCTTCCCTGGCACCAGCCAGAGACCTTCCCTGGCACCAGCAGTGCTGCCCAAGGCAGTTGCTCAGCCCTGCCTGTAGGTTGCCTTTGCCCAGGGCTCTCCTGCCCTGTCACAGCCTGGGGGGAGCTGCTGGGGAGAGCTCTGCCCCAGGTCAGTTGAATGTCAGCTTGTGTTGACTCACCTGAGGAGGAGAAAGAGAGATGCTGGGGGAGGCACTGGCACCTTCCACCTTCCTTTTGTCCCTCAGCTGGCAGGAGCTGGAGCTTCACCTCCCTCTGGTTCACGCAGCAGAGCCTCATCCTCCAGGGGCTGCTGACTGTCCCCAGGCAGTGACAGAGGCCTCAGTGTGCTGTGTGGACACCAAATGTCCTGTGCTGAGCACAGTCCTACTGCAGACCCTTCCAGCTGTGCAGCTGGGATGGGCACAGCTGCTGCCTTCAGTACCTGTGGGCAGCATGGGCAGGGCAGGGTGGTGCCAGCCTGCTCTGGGTCACATTTGCAGCACTTTTTGCCTTTCTCTTGCAGAAACATTCCCTGCACTGCTGTTTGGGTTTCAGACAAGAGCTTTTGACCTTCTTCTGGCAGAGCAATAAAGGTCTGAGGTGGCAGGCACAGGCTGCTCCGGGCCAGGCAGTCAGCCTGCAGCACAGCAGCTCTGCAGGGCTTTGCTGCCTCTCAGCTTTCACCACAATGCAGAGATGCTGCTGGGCCACCAACTGGACGTGAGCCAGCAGTGCCCAGGATGCCAGGAAGGGCAGCAGCAGCCTGGCCTGGGGCAGCAACAGTGTAGGCAGCAGGAGCAGAGCAGGGATTGTGCCCCTGGGCTGGGCATTGCTGAGGCTGCACCTTGAGTGCTGGGGTCAGTTTGTGGCACTCACTCCTAGAAGGACATTGAGGAGCTGGAGCAGGCCCAGAGAAGGGCAACAAAGGTGGGGAAGGGTCTGGAGAAGAGGGCTGGGGAGGAGCAGCTGAGGGAGCTGGGGGGGTGCAGCCTGGAGCAGAGGAGGCTGAGGGCAGAGCTCATTGCTCTCTGCAGCTCCCTGAGAGGAGGCTGCAGCCAGCTGGGGGTTGGGCTCTGCTCCCTGGGCTCAGAGGATGGAAGGAGAGAAAATGTCCTGGAATTGTGCCAGGGGAGGATTAGATTGAGGATGAAGAAGAATTTGCTTCAAGAAGAGGTCAGGGATTAGAACAGGCTGCCCAGGGAGGTTGAACTCAATGATCTTGGAGGTCTTTTCCTACCAAAACAGCTCTGTGGTTGTGTTAATTAATGCAAAGGGATAACATTGATCATTTGGAAGCTGCCAACCTACCTGCTGCCTTCCCTGCCCCAAACTTTGAGTTCTCAGTAGGTCCAGGTGCTGCTCTGTCCTTCTGGCAGAGGGGACAGAGCTCCTTGGGCTGCAGCTGAGCTCCCTGCCTGCCTGCAGCTCCCACCCTGCCTGCAGCTCCCACCCTGCCTGCCTGCAGCTCCCTGCCTGATGTGCAGCTCCCACCCTGCCTGCAGCTCCCACCCTGCCTGCCTGCAGCTCCCACCCTGCCTGCAGCTCCCCCCCTGCCGGCAGCTCCCTGCCTTTAGGTGCAGCAGGAGAGGAGCAGCTCTGGAGGCCATGGGCAGAGGGGTGCCCATGGGCAGATATCAGGAGCTGGGGAAAGTGTCCTTAGAGCATCAGCTGCTGTGAGCGTGGAACCCCAGCCCATGGTAAATGCTGCAGGGGAGGAGGTCCCTGAGGGTCCCGAGGGTCCCTGATGCTTTGGCTCACAAGTGACAAGGACCACAGGTGCCCCAAGCTCTGGGGTCAGCACCTGCACACCTTCTGTTGGTGTCCCTTCCAGTCAGGCTGCAAACAGGTCACTGGAATCCAGACACTGAAGCTTCCACCACTAAGGAGCTCACAGTCCAGGCTGAGGCACAGCTGCCAGGACTGACTTGGGAAAGAAAAGCCTGAAAATGGGAAATAATCAGCCCAGCCCTTCTGAGACAGCTGGGAAATGCTTTAAAGGCATCCTTAAGAGCTATGGGACCCTCAAACACAAGAGAGATGTGGAGCTGCTGGGACAGGATCAGAGGAGGCCACAAAGATGCTCAGAGGCTGCAGAGCCTCTGCTGTGGGGACAGGCTGAGAGAGTTGAGGCTGTGCAGCCTGGAGAAGAGAAGGCTCCAGGGAGACCTCAGGGAGCAGCATTTCAGTATCTGAAGGGCACCTACAGGAAGGCTGTGGAGGGACTGATTGCAAAGGGCTCATGGAGATGGGGTGAGGGGCAAGGGGTTGAAACTGGAGCAGGGGAGATTTAGGTTGGACATAGAATCCCAGAATCAGTCAGGGTTGGAAGGGAGCACAAGGATCAGGCAGTCCCAACCCCCCTGCCATGCCCAGGGACACCCTACCCTAGAGCAGGCTGCCCACAGCCTCTGCCAGCCTGGCCCCAAACACCTCCAGGGATCTGGCCCCAAACACCTCCCTGCAGGGGCAACCCATTCCAGCCTCTCACCACTCTCATGCTGAGGAAGTTCTCACAGGGAGGGTGGAGAGGGACTGGATCAGGCTGTCCAGAGAGGTGGTTGTGCTCCATCCCCCATGGCCCCATCCCTGGAGACATTCAGGATCAGCCTTGCTGTGTGTCTGAGCAGCCTGCTCCAGCTGGAAGTGTCCCTGCTGCCTGCAGGGGAGTTGGACAGGGGAGATGACCTTGGAGGGTCCCTTCCAACCCCATGCAAGCTGTGGCTGTGTGAATCCTGTTTCCCTTCTGTCTTACTCAATGCCTCAGCACTGTCTCCCTCTTCCTTCCCAGCTCCAGTGTGTGCAGGTCTGAGAGGTTCTCCTCTCCTGCCTGTCCAGGGCTCTTCCCAGACCCTAGCAGCTTCCTGTGGCATTTGCAGCCATGGAGAGCTTCTGCCTGGGCCCTGCCAGCACAGGGACAGACAGGGAAGAACTGGAACCTGTTGCTGGCCTGTGTGGGAGAGCAGAGAAGTTTCCTCTGCCTGTCTCCACGTCCCTGCCAGTGACTGACTTGTGCTGGGTACATTTTGTCTGACTTAAGGAATTGTATTTTGGGAGCTGCTCTCAGCACTGCTGCCTGTAAAGCTTGCACTGACCTCTGCCTCCCCCAGCTCAGAGCAGGTTTCTCAGCTGGTGGCACATTTCCAGCTGGCAGGAATGCATTGCTGGGATGCTGCTCTTTTCCAACTGGCCCAGCAGGCAGTGCCAGAGGCTTTGGGATTGGCTTCCTTCTGTCTTCCCTGTGCGTGTGCATGAGGCACATCACAGAATCAGAGTGTCAGGGGCTGGAAGGGACCTCCAAAGCTCATCCAGTCCAACCCCACTGCCAGAGCAGCATCACCCAGAGCAGGTCACACAGCAGCACATGCAGGCAGGTCTTGAATATCTCCACAACCCACCTGGGCAGCCTGTTCCAGGGTTCTGTCACCCTCACAGGGAAAAAATCCTCCTCATGTTTGAAAGAAACTTCCTGTGCCTCAGAAGAGATGGAGACAGAGAGGTGGAAGGAAGGCAAAGATGTTTTGGTCAAGAGATTCACAGAATGGGTTGGGTTGGAAGGGACCTTAGAGATCATCTTCTTCATCAGTGACCTGCAGGAGAGGACAGAGTGGACTCAGCAAGTTGACTGATGGTACCAAACTGGAGCAGTGGCTGAGTCCTCATCAGGCTGTGCTGCCATCCAGTGAGCCCTGGGCAAAGGGGAACCTCCTCCAGTTCAGTAAGGACAAGTGGAGAGTCCTGCAGCTGGGGTGGGGACAGCACCAGATGCCAGTGCAGCTCTGGAAAGCACCTCCATGGAGAAAGACCTTGGAGTCCTGCTGGGCAAGAAGCTCTCCATGGACAGCAAAGTGCCCTTGTAGCCAAGAAGGCCAAGGGCATCCTGGGGGGCATCCAAAAAGTGTGTCCAGAAGGTCAAGGGAGCCAATCATGAGTTTATAGAAGGACCTGATAGGGCTGGGGGGGGCTGTTATGATTATTAATCATGGGTTATGAATCATTCATATTTTTAAATTAATATTATTATTATTTTTAAAACCATTAATATTCAGAAAATTCCCTGAGGTTCTATGGATATTCAGTCGACAAGAGGCAATTACACAAAGGTTGTTTATAAACACAGAACTGAAGAGTTTAAGCAGTCACAACTTGGAAAATAGGGACCTGATAACAGGGGAAATTCTAACAGGGTTCAAACTGGCAGAGGGGAGATTTGAACGGGATGTTAGGAAGAAATTCTTCACAGTGAGGGTGGTGAGACACTGGCACAGGTTGCCCAGGGAGGTTGTGGCTGCTCCCTCCCTGGAGGGGTTCAAGGCCAGGCTGGATGAGGTCTTGAGCATCCTGATCTAGTGGGAGGTGTCCCTGCCTATGGCACAGGGGGGTTGGAACTGGCTGAGCTTTGAGGTCTCTTCCAACCTAAACCATTCTATGATTCTATGAACTATGGGCTAGGTACAAAGTGTCCTGGGAGAGGAGGAAAGGCCCCAACAACCTCCCTGCAGGGGCAACCCATTCCAGCCTCTCACCACTCTCTCAGCACCACTAAGGGACATCCACACCCACACCTGTCACTTTTCTGTCCCTAGCTCAAGGCCACAGAACTCTCTGGGCTGCTTTGCTCGATGGAAGCAGCATGAGAAAATGTAGAGAGAAGCTGCCCAGAACATAGAATCCCAGAATCAGGCAGGGTTGGAAGGGAGCACAAGGATCAGGCAGTCCCAACCCCCCTGCCATGCCCAGGGACACCCTACCCTAGAGCAGGCTGCCCACAGCCTCTGCCAGCCTGGCCAAAAACACCTCCAGGGATCTGGCCCCAAACACCTCCCTGCAGGGGCAACCCATTCCAGCCTCTCACCACTCTCATGCTCAACAACTTCCTCCTCACCTCCAGCCTCAATCTCTCCACCTCCACCTTTGCTCCATTTCCCCCAGTCCTGTCATTCCCTCACAGCCTCAAAAGTCCCTCCCCAGCTTTTTTGTAGCCCCCTTCAGATGCAGGAAGGCCACCAGAAGGTCCCCTGGGAGCCTCCTCTTCTGCAGCCTGCACAGCCCCAACTCTTTCAGGCTGTGCTCACAGCAGAGCTGCTGCAGCCCTCTGAGCATCCTCGGGGCCCTTCTCTGCACCCCTCCAGCATCTCCACATCCCTCTTGTCCCAGGGGCTCCAGCACTGGATGCACTACTCCAGGTGGGCTCTCAGCAGGCCAAGACCCCTCACTTGGTCATGTGCCAGGCACTTTACCTTCGGGGCCTTATTGGGCCAAACCCTCCATTGTTCTGCTCACACCATCAACCCCCAGACCTTGCTACAGGAGGAAGAGTGCAGGAGTTTGAACTAATTTTGTCAGGATTTATGCCCTACCAGGACAGGGACCCAATCATGGGTTTATAGGAGAAGGACCTGATAGGGCTGGAGGGACTTCTAATGATTATTAATAATCAGTTATGAATTATTAACAACACTTTAATGAATATTATATTAAATTCGTTATTAATAGTCACAAATCCGGGGAAAATTCCCTGAGGTTCTTGGGCTGTTTGGTTGACAAGAGGCAATTACACGAAGGTCATTCATAAACACAAAATTAAAGAGGTTTAAACAGTCAGAACTTGGTAAAAGGGGACCTGGGTAAGAGGAAAAATCCTAACCCACAGATGTGATAGGTACAAAGTGCCCCAGAGGAGGAATAGGAAAGTTTTCTGCCTTGCCCCTGGCTGCTGCTGCAGGCTGCAATGCACTCTGCAAAAAGGTGGCCCCGGGAAAGAGCTGGGAATAATCCTCTGGTCCAGGTGAAAGGCAGCAGGGAAAAAAAAAAAAAGGAGACAATGGCTCTAAATCACCTCCCTAAATACACTATTTTGAAAGGTGAAAGTGGCCAACAGGCTCCAGCATCCATTCTTTTGGCCAATGAATTCAAAGCCCTGTCCCTAGGTGTCCACTCTGGCACCTGAGGAAGGCAGCACAAGAATCATAGAATCAGTCAGGGTTGGAAGGGAGCACAAGGATCAGGCAGTCCCAGCACCCCTGCCATGCCCAGGGACACCCTACCTCCAAGAAGGTTGTGGAGCACATCAAAGATCACATTCTGTGATTCCGTGCTCCACATCCTCCCTCCTGTGGAGCACAGAATCCACCCTGGGAGGGTTGTGGAGCACAGGGAGGTTGTGGAGCACAGGGAGGTTGTGGAGCACAGAGAGGTTGTGGAGCACAGGGAGGTTGTGGAGCACAGAGAGGTTGTGGAGCACAGGGAGGTTGTGGAGCACAGAGAGGTTGTGGAGCACAGGGAGGTTGTGGAGCACAGAGAGGTTGTGGAGCACAGAATCAACCAATGTGATCTTTGATCTTTGATCACATTGGGTGATTCTGTGCTCCACAACCTCCCTGGGCAATCTGTGCCAGTGTCTCACCACCCTCAACCTGTGCCAGTGTCCATCACCCTCAACCTGTGCCAATGTCTCACCACCCTCAACCTGTGCCTCTGTCTCACCACACTCCCTTGCAAAGAATTTCCTCCTAACATCCTGTACATAGAATCTTGGAATCAGTCAGGGTTGGAAGGCAGCACAAGGATCAGGCAGTCCCAACCCCCCTGCCATGCCCAGGGACACCCTACCCTAGAGCAGGCTGCCCACAGCCTCTGCCAGCCTGGCCCCAAACACCTCCAGCCTCTGTGTGCCTGCAGGAGCTGGGGAGGCAGCAGAGCAGCTCAGGGCTGGGAAGAGACCATCAAAAGCTTCTGTGTTTCTTGGAGGAATTAATGATCTGTGCTTGTTAGCTCTGTGCCGCCGAGCAGGGCCCTGCCATTGCTTTTTCTGCTTCATTCCCCCTCTCCTCAGCAGCAATTTCTCTCCACAATATGTTCAGGGTTTGGTTTGTTGGTTTTGTTGGGTGTTTTGGGGGTTTTTGTTGTCTTTTCCTCCCTCCAGCAAAGGTTTCCAATGCACAGAATTGCTTTTCTCATCCAGGCTCGCTGCTGCCTCGTTTGAATTTTCCCCTTCCTGTAGGGTTCTACAGCAGCTCCTTTGGCCCTTAAGATTTACAGATTCATAGAAGGGACCTTAAAGCTCATCCAGTGCCACCCCCCTACCGTGGGCAGGGACATCTTCCACCAGCACAGGCTGCTCAAGGACTCATCCAGCCTGGCCTGGAACACCACCAGGGAGGTTGTAGAGCACAGAAGCACTCAATGTGATCTTTGATCTTTGATCACATTCTGTGCTTCTGTGCTCCATGACCTCCTTGGGCAACCTGTGCCAGTGTCTCACTGTTCTGTGTTCCACAACCTCCCTGGGCAACCTGTGCCAGTGTCTCACTGTTCTGTGCTCCACAACCTCCCTGGGCAACCTGTGCCAGTGTCTCACTGTTCTGTGCTCCACAACCTCCCTGGGCAACCTGTGCCAGTGTCTCACTGTTCTGTGCTCCACAACCTCCCTGGGCAACCTGTGCCAGTGTCTCACTGTTCTGTGCTCCACAACCTCCCTGGGCAACCTGTGCCAGTGTCTCACTGTTCTGTGCTCCACAACCTCCCTGGGCAACCTGTGCCAGTGTCTCACTGTTCTGTGCTCCACAACCTCCCTGGGCAACCTGTGCCAGTGTCTCACTGTTCTGTGCTCCACAACCTCCCTGGGCAACCTGTGCCAGTGTCTCACTGTTCTGTGCTCCACAACCTCCCTGGGCAACCTGTGCCAGTGTCTCACTGTTCTGTGCTCCACAACCTCCCTGGGCAACCTGTGCCAGTGTCTCACTGTTCTGTGCTCCACAACCTCCCTGGGCAACCTGTGCCAGTGTCTCACTGTTCTGTGCTCCACAACCTCCCTGGGCAACCTGTGCCAGTGTCTCACTGTCAAGACTTTCTTCCTACTCTCCAGTCTGTTTCATAGAATCATTCAATCAGTCAGGGTTGGAAGGGACCACAAGGATCAGCCAGTTCCACCCCCACCTGCCACCTGCACAGGTTGCTCAAGGACTCATCCAGCCTAGCCCTGAACACCTAACAGGGAGGTTGTGGAGCACAGAAGCACCCAATGTGATCAAAGATCCCATTCTGTGCTTCTGTGCTCCACAGCCTCCCTAGGCAACTGTGCCAGTCTCTCTCCATCATCACACCCAACAATTCCCTCCTCATCTCCACTCTCAATCTCCTCTCTCCCAGCTCAAAGCCATTGTCCCTCATCCTGCCACTCCCAGCCCTTGTCCAAAGTCCCTCCCCAGCTCTCCTGCAGCCCCTTCAGGCACTGCAAGGCTGCTCTGAGGTCTCCCTGGCTTAACAGCCCCAACTCTCCCAGCCTGTCCCCACAGCCCTCTCCAGCCTCTGATCATCTCTGTGGCCTCCTCTGGACCCTTTCCAGCAGCTCCAGGTCTTTCCTGTGCTGGGTTGCCCAGAGCTGGAGGCAGTGAGCAGAGCAGAGGGGCAGGATCCCCTCCCTGTGCTGCTGCTCTCCCTACTCTGCCTGCAGCCAGCACTCAGCTGCCTCTGGGCTGCAGCCACCACTGCTGGCTCCTGGGGAGTTTTCCTTTAGTTGATAACCCCAAATCCTTCTCCTTCAGGCTGCTGTTGAGCTTCTCCTTGCCCAGCCTGGATGTGTGCTGGGGATTGCCCCAACCCAGCTGTAGGACCTTACCCTTGGCCTTGTTGAACTTCCCAAGGTAGCTCCTACACCCTCTGAGCTCCTTGCAGAGCATGAGACAGCAATTCCGTGGTCCCAGATGGTGCTGAGTGGTTGGGACCCACCTTTGGGCCACACTGTCCTGCCTGAAAGGGTTAGCAGAGGCAGGCAGTGGGATCTGGAAAGCAGGAAGGGTTCAGTGGAGGCAGCTGCATTCCCATCTCTTCCCTAGGCAGTGCAGCTCCCTGCTGGCAGCAGAGCTCACTCCTCTCTGTCCCTGGCAATGACAAAGTCCTGCAGTGCTTTTGCTGACTCTCACCTTCACCTCCCTTAAACGATTGATCCTCTGCTGCTGGCAGCTCTGAGCAGGGAGGGCTCTGCTCAGTTCCCTTGCCAGGGTGGCTGATTTCAGCTGTTTGTCAGAGAAACCTTCCTGGGGAGGAGGCAGAGCACAGGAGCTTTGCTTTGGAGAGCTGCTGGCATCATCTGATGCCGGCTGGAATTAATGGGCTGAGACGGAGCCTGCACCTCAGCAAGCAGTGAGCTGCTCCAAAACGTAATTACAAACTCTGTGGGTTGTTTACAGGCTGCCTCCTGCCCCATTTGCTGCCTGTCCCCTGCAGCTTGCTGTCATCTGCAGGGTTTTTTGTGCACTGCTCTGACGCTGCCACCCAGCCCAGCCCAGCCCAGCCCTGCTCTGCCATCTCCTTCCACTCACTTTGTGCTTATTTTTCCTCCTTCCATCCCAACGAGCACATTCAGGTCTCTTAAAATGCAGCCTGACAGCAAAGTGAAGCACCAACCTCAAACTGTAAAATCAGCCTTTGCCTTTTTTTTTTGGGGGGGGGGGTTTGTTTTTTTCTCCCCTCCCCCTCAAAGAACGATTAAAATGCACCCCAAGAGACCCCACCAAGCAGAGGAGAGCTGTGCTGGGGTCACCAGCAGCAGGGAGGGCTGCTGCTGGCTGCTGCAACAGATTCCAGCACCACCACCTCCAGCCAACAGCTGGGAGAGGCTGCAGCTGCATCCCCAGGCACAGCAGCTCTGCCACTGGGCAGGAGCTCTGCTGCCTTTGCTCCACAAAATTCACATTCAGCAAGAGTCCACTGGCAGGTTCCCTCCTCCCCACCACACAACCACAGAACTCTTGTGGGTGGAACAGAACATTGAGGTCATGGAACCCAAGCAGCACTTCTGCTGCTCAGCCTTGTCCCTCAGCACCACTAAGAGACATCCACACCCACACCTGTCACTTTTCTGTCCCCAGCTCAAGGCCACAGAACTCTTTGGGCTGTTTTGCTCAATGGAAGCAGCATGAGAAAATGTAGAGAGAAGCTGCCCAGAACATAGAATCCCAGAATCAGTCAGGGTTGGAAGGGAGCACAAGGATCAGGCAGTCCCAACCCCCCTGCCATGCCCAGGGACACCCTACCCTAGAGCAGGCTGCCCACAGCCTCTGCCAGCCTGGCCAAAAACACCTCCAGGGATCTGGTCCCAAACACCTCCCTGCAGGGGCAACCCATTCCAGCCTCTCACCACTCTGATGCTTAGCAACTTCCTCCTCACCTCCAGCCTCAATCTCCTCACCTCCACCTTTGCTCCATTCCCCCCACTCCTGTCATTCCCTCACAGCCTCAAAAGTCCCTCCCCAGCTTTTTTGTAGCCCCCTTCAGATGCAGGAAGGTCACCAGAAGGTCCCATGGGAGTTTCCTCTTGTGCAGCCTGCACAGCCCCAACTCTTTCAGGCTGTGCTCACAGCAGAGCTGCTGCAGCCCTCTCAGCATCCTCGGGGCCCTTCTCTGCACACCTCCAGCATCTCCACATCCCTCTTGTCCCAGGGGCTCCAGCACTGGATGCACTACTCCAGGTGGGCTCTCAGCAGAGCACAGCAGAGGGGCAGAATCCCCTCCCTGGCCCTGCTGCCCACACTGCTCCTGCTGCAGCCCAGCCTCTGCTTGCCTTTCTGCCCTGCAAGTGCACACTGCTGCCTCAGCTTCAGCTTCTCCTCCACCAGCAGCACCCCCAAGTCCCTCTGCTTAGGGCTGCTCTCCTCCCATCTCATGCCTGGGAAATGGCTTGGGGCCAGCTCCAGGGAATGTGGAATTGTGCAAATGGGAAAGAACCCAGAAAGTTTAGCAATCAATGAAGGCTGCAGCCCAGGCTCAGCCCCTCTCTGAGGTGCAAACTATGCTCCTCTGAAGATTAAGTCCCTCTTGGGCACCCAAATGTGCTAATGGTGCTTGAAATGTTCCTGTTTATGTAAATCCTTGGAGAGCAGAGGAAGAAAGTCTGGGAGGTGGAGGAGGTAGGAGGCACAAAGTGGTGGTTTGGGGTTTTTCTTTTTTTTCTCTCTTGCTGTATCTCTACACTCCTGTGTACAGAGCTGAGTCCAGACAGGAGGGGGCTGGAGGAGAGAGCCTTGCTCAGCCCTGCTGAGATCCTGCAGCCCTCCTCAGCTCCATGCAGCCCTGCCCAGCTCCTGCAGCCCTCCTGAGCTCCTGCAGCCCTTCCAAACTCCTGCAGCCTTCTTGAGCTCCTGCAGCCCTCCTGAGCTCCTGCAGCCCTTCCAAACTCCTGCAGCCTTCTTGAGCTCCTGCAGCCCTCCTGAGCTCCTGCAGCCCTTCCAAACTCCTGCAGCCTTCTTGAGCTCCTGCAGCCCTCCTGAGCTCCTGCAGCCCTTCCAAACTCCTGCAGCCTTGCCAAGCTGAGTATGAGACAGCAATTCCACTGGTTCCAAGCTGTTGGAGCAAAGTTCTCACCTCCCTTAGCTCCAGATCCCTTTGGTTTCTGTGTTTCAGGAGCTGCTGGCTTTGCACTGCTGCTCTGACCTTCATTTTGCAGAGATCCTTCCAGCTGGTGGCTTTTTGCTTGGGGGTGCTGGGCAGATAGCAGCGATTGGGCTGCTGCCCAGAGCCGCAGCCACTGCTGATTGCTTCCTTCATGTGCTATTACCTGGGCACTGCACAGAGCAGCAGGGAGGAGCTGCACAGCTTTCAGCCAGCAAGCAGCAGCTCTTTTTCTGTTGTGGCCCACGAAGCAGCAGAGCCCTGGGAAGGCAATCCCCCAGCTCAGGGGATCCAGCACAGCTCCTCTGTGTGGCTGGGCAGAGCTGCTCTGTGCTGCATCCCCCTCAGCTGGGCTGGAGGCTCTCTCTGGAGCTCTCCCTGGAAGTGCAGCTCAGCCAGCCTGAGCACCTTGGGTGCACACATCCCCGGGGAGCCTGCTGCCAGGCTGCTCCCAGAGCATGATTCAGCTCCTCCAGCAGAAGTCTGCAGTGCAGCATCTCCAGCGTGCTCCTGTGTGCTCTCCTGGGGCCCTGCGGAGATCTGGGGAGCTCAGGGCATGGTTTGTTGGATCCAGAGAAGAGTGATCCTGTGGGAAAAGGCTGAAAGGGCTGGGAGGTCAGCCTGGAGAAGAGAAGGCTCAGGGCAGACCTTACTGCCATGCACCAGGGCATAAGGGGAGGCTGCCAGGAGGAAGGAGACTCCCTTTGTGCAAGGAGTCCCACGGCAAACACCAGGGCTGATGGGGACAGAAGGAGGGGACAGAGGCTCAAGCTGTGGCAGGGCAGGTTCAGGCTGGATGTCAGGAGGAAGTTGTGCCCAGAGAGAGAGATTGGAATTGGGATGGGCTGCAGGGGAGGTGGTGGAGTCCCCATCCCTGGAGGTGTTCAAGGCTGCATGAGGCACTCAATGCCAGGGGTTAGTTAATGAGAAGGTGTTGGGTGATAGGTTGGACTGGATGATCCTGGAGGTCCCTTCCAACCTGGTTAGTTCTGTGATCATGTGAAACACAAGGGCTGATGGGGACAGGTCACTGCTGGGGACATTCCCAGAAAGGCAAGCAGAGGCTGGGCTGCAGCAGGAGCAGTGTGGGCAGCAGGGCCAGGGAGGGGATTCTGCCCCTCTGCTGTGCTCTGCTGAGAGCCCACCTGGAGTAGTGCATCCAGTGCTGGAGCCCCTGGGACAAGA
>VWZI01011643.1:164274-177586 GCA_013396835.1 Psilopogon haemacephalus
TGCAGAGGGACAGGAACTGCTGGAGAGGGTCCAGGGGAGGGCTGTGAGGATGCTGAGGGGACTGCAGCAGTGGCTGGGGAGGAGAGGCTGAGGGACCTGGGGCTGCTTAGGCTGGAGAGGAGATGAAAGGGGATTGAATCAGTATCTATAACCATCTGAGGGCTGGGGGTCAGGAAGGAAGAAACAGGGACAGGCTCTGCTCACTGTGCCCTGGGGTAGCACAAGGGGCAAGAGATGGAAACTGCAGCACAGGAGATTGCACCTCTACATGAGGAAGAACTTCTTGCCTGTGTGGGTCCCAGAGCAGTGGCACAGGCTGCCCAGAGAGGTTGTGGAGTCTCCTTGTGTGGAGACTTTCCAGCTCTGTCTGGATGTGTTCCTGTGTGACCTGAGCTGGATTCTCTGAGTCCTGCTCTGGCAGGGGGATTGGACTGGAAGCTCTCCAGAGGTCCCTTCCAACCTCTAACATCCTGTGAACAGCAGCCTAGGCAGGCAGAGCCCTGACCTGAGCCTGGCCTGGAAGACATAGGATAGGATAGGATAGGATAGGATAGGATAGGATNGCTGCCTGGCAGCAGAGCCCAACCCCAGCTGGCCACAACCTCCCTTCAGGGAGCTGCAGAGAGCAATGAGCTCTGCCCTCAGCCTCCTCTTCTGCAGGCTGCACACCCCCAGCTCCCTCAGCCTCTCCTCTTGGGGCTGTGCTCCAGGCCCCTCCCCAGCCTTGCTGCCCTTCTCTCAACACCTTCAGCACCTCAACATCTCTCTGCAATGGAGGGGCCCAGAGCTGGACACAGCACTCAAGGTGTGTGCTGAGCAGTGCTGAGCACAGGGGCACAAGCACTGCCCTGCTCCTGCTGCCCACACTGCTCCTCAGCCAGCCCAGGATGCCCTTGGCCTTCTTGGCCCCCTGGGCACACTGCTGGCTCCTGTTCAGCTGCTGCCACCCAGCACCCCCAGCTCCCTCTCTGCCTGCTCTCAGCCACTCTGTGCCCAGCCTGTGGCACTGCCTGGGGTTGCTGTGGCCAAAGTGCAGAGCTCTGCTCTGAGCCTCGTTCAATCTCATCCCCGTGGCCTCTCTGCACAGATGTTCTCCCTTTTGCCTCCCTCAGGGTGTGACACTGACAGACCTGCAGGAGGCAGAGCGAACCTTCAGCCGGTCGCGGGCGGAGCGGCAGGCGCAGGAGCAGCCCAGCGAGAAGGGCGAGAGCGAGGAGCCGGCAGGGGACGGCGACAGGCAGGAGGGCAGAGCACGCTGGAGCAGGAACACGGACGAGGAGGTGAACCTCCCGGCCTCTCCCGGCCTCTTTTCTCCTTCTTGCAGCGTTGAGGAAGCCTCGGGGGGGGGTAGCCGAGATCGGGAGAGGCTCCTCGGGGGCTGGCAGCCTGTGCTGGGGCTGGCTGGAAGCAGCAGTGCAGGCAGCGCTGCCTCGCTCCCTGCTGCACACCAGGGCTGAGACCTGCGGGTGGCAGAGCTCAGCTGAGCCCTGCTGGGAGTGCCACAGAGCTGTGTGAAGCACAGGGAGTGGGGTCACAGCACGGCAGGGGTTGGAAGGGACCCAAAGAGCTCGTCCAGTCCAACCCCGCCCCCCCACTCCCAGAGCTCCTGCTCTGGAGATAGTCAAAACCCTTCCAACCTCTTAACACTCTGTGATTCTTCTTGGTCCTTTTAAGCACTGAAATGCCACCAGAAGGTCTCCCTGGAACCCCAACTCTCTCTCAGTCTTTCAGAGGTTTGCAGGCTCACAGGATGTCAGGGGTTGGAAAGGACCCAAAGAGCTCATCGAGTCCAACCCCTGCCAGAGCAGGAGCATCCAAGCTAGCTCAGGGCACGCAGCAACACATCCAGACAGAGTCTGCAAAGGCTCCACACAAGGAGACTCCACAACCTCTCTGGGCAGCCTGTGCCACTGCTCTGGGACCCACCCAGGCAAGAAGTTGCCTCTTGTGTGGAGCTGCAACCTCCTGTGCTGCAGCTTCCATCCAATGCTCCTTGATGAGGAGGCTGATGGTGGAAGTGTGGCCTGGATCCATCCTCACCGTGAGGTCTGCACTGGGGCTTGACGTTCACATCTCTCCACAGATGCTGCCTGGGTGATGGACAGCCACAGGCACAGCTCTGCCCTGCCATCACTTCTGACTTTTTACTCTGTCATTCATTTCTGTTGCCTTAGAATCATGGAATCATATAGAATGGACTGGGTTGGAAGGGACCTTCAAGACCATCCAGTGCCAACCACGTGCTATGGGCAGGGACACCTCTCACCAGCACAGCTTGCTCAGGAACCTCATCCAGGCTGGCCTGGAACACCTCCAGGGAGGTTGTGGAGCACAGAAGCACAGAATGGGATCTTTGATCCCATTCTGTGCTTCTGTGCTCCACAACCTCCCTGGGCAACCTGTGCCAGTCTCTCCCCACCCTCACTCCCAACTATTTGTTCCTTCTCTCCACTCTCACTCCCAGCTCAGAGCCATTGTCCCTTGTCCTGTCAGCTACTGGATCAGGTATTAGAGAACTCCTTTGTGCTGCTGCAGGGACAATGAGCTTGATCCCAGACCCCTCAGTGACAGGACATTGCTGTCACTTTGTAGGTCTGCAGTGCTTTCAACCTTCACCCTCATCTGCTGGAATGATCTGGCAGGTGGAGGTGATCACTTCCAGCAGCAGTGGAGAAAACTTTACACCCTGAAATAGATTACCCAGCCCCCTGGGATCCCAGAGCTGCTTGTTCCTCCTCATCCTGTGGCTTCAGTGGATCCAAACTAGAGCAGAGCAGATTTAGGTTGGATGTTAGGAACCAATTCTGTACCGTGAGGGTGCTGGAACACCACAGCAGGTTGGCCAGGGAGGTGGTTGAGGCCTCATCCCTTGGAGGCATTCAAGGGTAGGGCTCTGGGCAGCCTGCTCTAGTGGAGGATGGGGGTTGGAGTGGACAACCTTGGGAGGTCCCTTCCAACCCAGAGCATCCTGTGATCCATTCTGCTGACTCTGTGCCCGTGGCTCTTTGTTGACAGAACATCTACCGGCGGCTAAGGTGCCCGGTGGCAGCAGAGAAGCCTACCACACCTGTGTCTCCTTCCACCTCAGCACCTCTCCTTTATACAAGCTCCTACCTGACTCGAACAAACAAGTACCTGGGTCTTGACTCTGTGAACCCAGCAGACTTCAGAGGTACAGCCACAGAGATGGAGAAAAATGGTAGGTACCGAGCGGGGCCAGGAGCAGACCCAGCGCTGGGCTTCAGTTTAGGGTTGCACAGACAGAGAGGGGACAGGATTGTGCTTGCAGCATCCTAGAGTCTGGATTAGCTTCTCATAAAATTGCACTCTAGGTGAAAGAAGTTTGCCTGCTGCTGTGAGGGGAGCAGTGTGGGGAGCCAGCACCTCACAGAGCCAATGGTGGCTGTTGGAATGGAAATCCCAGTGCTGGGTGAAGCCTCGTGGTGGATAAAAAGATTCTCCCTTGGGTTAGCCTTTAGATCTTGGGACTGAGAGGAGAGACTGCCCTAGTTTAATTATGTTGGGATGATTGGAGACTGCTGACATCTGGAGTAACCTCTCTGGGCTCTGCCACAGGCAGGGCAGTGAGTAGCCAGGGGCAGCAGGGCACCGAGACTCCGTTTGGTTGGGTTTGGTAACTCCTCCATAACACAGCACAAGCCAAGGTGGCCTGGATCAGCTTGAGAAGCAGCCCAGCACCTTGGCAAAAGCACAGCTCTGAGTGCCTGGAACCAAAGCAGCCTCTCTTTGTTTGGCCAGAGAGTGAAGAGCAGGAGGCAGAGGACAGGTCCCTGAGCAAGCAGTCGATCCGCGAGCGGCGGCGGCCCAAGGAGAGGCGGAGAGGCACAGGAATCATTTTCTCCACAAAGGATGTAAGTAGAAGTCCCTGGGAACAGGGAAACACTTCTTGTGACAGTCAGGGGGGGATTTCCTCCCAGCTCCAAGCTTCTCCCAATCACAGGAGGGTTTGGGTGGGAAGGGACCTCAAAGATCATCCAGTTCCAGCCCCCCTGCCATGGGCAGGGACACTCAGCAAGTTTCCACTGGCAGGTTCCTTCCTCCCCACCACACAACCACAGAGATCTTTTGGGTGGAACAGACCTTTGGGGTCACTTGACCCAACCATTATGCAAGCAGCACTTCTGCTGCTCAGCCTTGTCCCTCAGCACCATTAAGGGACATCCACCCACACCTGGCAGCTTTCTGTCCCCAGCTTAAGGGGACACAGAACCACAGAACTCTTTGGGCTGCTTTGCTCAATGTAGAGAGAAGCTGCCCAGGGCCTCCCCCAGAACATAGAATCAGGTAGGGTTGGAAGGGAGCACAAGGATCAGGCAGTCCCAACCCCCCTGCCATGCCCAGGGACACTCTACCCTAGAGCAGGCTGCCCACAGCCTCTGCCAGCCTGGCCAAAAACACCTCCAGGGATCTGGCCCCAAACACCTCCCTGCAGGGGCAACCCATTCCAGCCTCTCACCACTCTCATGCTCAGCAACTTCCTCCTCAACTCCAGCCTCAATCTCCCCTCCTCCAGCTTTGCTCCATTCCCCCCATTCCTGGCACTCCCTCACAGCCTCAAAAGTCCCTCCCCAGCTTTTTTGTAGCCCATTTCAGATCTTGCAAGGCCACCAGAAGGTCCCATGGGAGCCTCCTCTTCTGCAGCCTGCACAGCCCCAACTCTTTCAGGCTGTGCTCACAGCAGAGCTGCTGCAGCCCTCTCAGCATCCTCGGGGCCCTTCTCTGCACACCTCCAGCATCTCCACATCCCTCTTGGCCCAGGGGCTCCAGCACTGGATGCACTACTCCAGGTGGGCTCTCAGCAGAGCACAGCAGAGGGGCAGAATCCCCTCCCTGGCCCTGCTGCCCACACTGCTCCTGCTGCAGCCCAGCCTCTGCTTGCCTTTCTGCCCTGCAAGTGCACACTGCTGCCTCAGCTTCAGCTTCTCCTCCACCAGCACCCCCAAGTCCCTCTCCTCAGGGCTGCTCTCCAGCCAGGCACTGCCCAGCCTGGATTGGTGCTTGGCATTGCCACACCTCAACCCAAGGGGATTCACCCAGTCCCTACCATCAAGCACAGAGCAGAGTCAGAAGTCATTCTCCAGCAGCTGCACTCAGCAAGTGTCCACTGCCAGGTTGCCTCCTGCCCATCCAGTTTGCTGCACAGGCTGGAGCAGCCCAAACCTGCTGGGCTAAAGGAGGAGTGTGGTGGAATTTGTGGACAGGTCCCCAGGCCATGGCAGGGAAGCTGACAAAGCAAACCCTGTACAAGGGCCAGATGGGAACAGAGGAACCTCAGGCCAAGGGACTTGCCAAAATATGCATGGAGCCACAGAAGGGGTTGGGTTGGAAGGGACTTGAGAGATCATCAAGTGCCAACCTCCTGCCATGGTCAGGGACACCTCCCACCAGCACATGTTGCTCAGGGCCTCATCCAGCCTGGCCTTGAACAGCCCCAGGGAGGTTGTGGATGCTCAAGAACTCATCCAACACCTCCAGGGAGGCTGGATGGGGACCTGAGCAAGCTGTGCTGGTGGGAGGTGTCCCTGCCCATGGCAGGAGGTTGGCACTGGCTGAGCTTTTGAGGTCCCTTCCAACCCAACCCGTTCCATTTCTCTAAGACCCTGCCGGTGGTGACCCTGCTGTAGCAGGGTGGGGTTGGACTGGATGATCTCCAGAGGTCCCACCCAAGCCTCCCCTTGCTGGGATTGGTTTTCTGCAGTAAAAATGTTGTTGCCTGCAGAGCTGCTTGACCAGATTGTTTCTGCTTTTCATCCTAGGATGAAGACGAAGTGGATGGAAACGAGGAAGTGAAGGAAGCTCGGGTGAGTGTGGATTGTTGTCCTTTCACTCACTGGAGTGGTGGTGCCAAGAGGGCTTGTCTGTGGCTTTTGTCTTCTCTGTGACAGAGCTCTGGGCTCTGTTTGGGAGTTGGGCAGGGAGAGGTTGTTGTGAGGAGCTGATTGCTGTAGTTGGAGCCAGTTGCTGCTGTAGTTGGAGCTGATTGCTGAAGCTGGAGCTGGAGCTGATTGATGTTGTAGTTGGAGCTGATTGCTGAAGCTGGAGCTGATCGCTGTAGTTGGAGCTGATCGCTGTAGTTGGAGCTGATTGCTGAAGCTGGAGCTGATTGATGTTGTAGTTGGAGCTGATTGATGTTGTAGTTGGAGCTGATTGCTGTAGTTGGAGCTGATTGCTGTAGTTGGAGCTGAGTCCTGTAGTTGGAGCTGAGTCCTGTAGTTGGAGCTGAGTCCTGTAGTTAGAGCTGATTGCTGTAGTTGGAGCAATGTTGCAATGTGTTGGTTGGGAGGCAGTGTAGGTCAGTTTGATGGTGGAGTGGTTAAGGCAGGCAGAGTGAGTGAGGGAGAGCAGTGGAGAGGAGAGAGAGGGGAGGGCAGAGCAGAAAAGTGTCACCACTCCGGGTTCCAGCAGTGCCCTGCATGCTTGGTGTCACCCTGGTGGGGGCAGAAGCCCAGCAGTGATGTTGCTGCCTTTGATTCCTGAATTCCTCTTTGTTCCCTGCCCAGGGGTGCTTGGCAGAGGTGTCCCCAAAGCCCAGGTGCTGGTGCAGGCACATTGGCACCCCAGCTGGGTCAATTCTGGGGGCACCTGGCCTGGTGGTGTGGTGGTGACAGAGTGGTGAGCACAGAGTGGTGAGCACAGAGTGGTGGTGACAGAGTGGTGAGCACAGAGTGGTGGCTGCTGCTGCCCCTCTGTGTGTGCAGGCTCAGGTGTGAAGCAAGGGCCTTGGGTTGGCACAGGTGAGGAGCAGGCACCCAAGTGGGACCTGAACTGCAGTGTCCTGTCCCAGGAGCAGCCTGGCACAGGAGTACAAAGCCAGAGCAGCAAGCATCTGTGTGAGACAAACTTCAGACACATGGAAAGGGTTGGGTTGGGTTGGAAGGGACCTTAGAGATCATCCAGTGCCAGCCCCTGCCAAGGGCAGGGACATCTCCCACCAGCATAGATTGCTCAAGGACTCATCCAGCCTGGTCCTGAACACCTCCAGGGAGGTGATCACATTGGGTGCTTCTGTGCTCCACAACCTCCCTGGGCAACCTGTGCCAGTGTCAAGACTTTCTTCCTACTCTCCAGTCTGTTTCATAGAATCATTGAATCAGTCTGGGTTGGAAGGGACCACGAGGATCAGCCAGTTCCACCCCCACCTGCCACCAGCACAGGTTGCTCAAGGACTCATCCAGCTTGGTCCTGAACACCTCCAGGGAGGTTGTGGAGCACAGAAGCACACAATGGGATCATAGATTGTGCTCCACAACCTCCCTGGAGGTGTTCAGGACCAGGCTGGATGAGTCCTTGAGCAACCCGTGCTGGTGGGAGGTGTCCCTGCCCATGGCAGAGGGGTTGGAACTGGATGATCTCTAAGGTCCCTTCCAACCCAACCCATTCTGTGTCTTCAGCAGAGTGGTTGAAGCNGAATCAGTCTGGGTTGGAAGGGACCACGAGGATCAGCCAGTTCCACCCCCACCTGCCACCAGCACAGGTTGCTCAAGGACTCATCCAGCTTGGTCCTGAACACCTCCAGGGAGGTTGTGGAGCACAGAAGCACACAATGGGATCATAGATTGTGCTCCACAACCTCCCTGGAGGTGTTCAGGACCAGGCTGGATGAGTCCTTGAGCAACCCGTGCTGGTGGGAGGTGTCCCTGCCCATGGCAGAGGGGTTGGAACTGGATGATCTCTAAGGTCCCTTCCAACCCAACCCATTCTGTGTCTTCAGCAGAGTGGTTGAAGCATCTTTGTGCTGCAATCAGCTGGTTCTTGGTTGACAGCTCTCAGGAGCACTTCCAAAGGCTTTTCCTTGTTGCTTTTGCAAATAGTGAAAATGGGCAAAGCTGTGGTGAGCCTTGTGGGGGCCCAGACTCAGGTGGTGCTGAGGTGACTCCTGGGCTGTGCACCTCTCAGCACCAACCTTTGCTGTGCCTTTGCTCACTGGAGCAGCAAAGAGGGGATATTCCTTCCCATGGGTGCACCTCTGCTCTTCCCACAGGAGTTTCTGTCTGGAGCAGCACTCTGGATCCTTCCCTCTCCCTCCTCAGCCTGCAGGAAGGATTCAGCCATTGATTGTCCTTAAAAGCTGCTGTGACATTTCTGCTGTCTCACTGCCAGCCTGCAGGGAGGGTGTTGTGTAGTGTGTTGGAAGGAATCAGCAGCAGAGGGACACCTTGCTCCCAGCAGCCTTCTCTTGGACTCCCTGGCAATGTTTTGGTCTTCTGGGAGGTTGTCCCAGATTAGCTAAATTAAGAGAAAAGCTTATCTGAGGCTGCAGCTTTGGAGGCTTCCTACAGTCTGCAGTCCTGAAGTGCTGCAGGCTCCTGGGAGCAGAGTCCCCTGCTAAAGGGATAAACTTCACTTCCTGAGCCCCCAGCAGCTCAGGCTCTCTCCCAGGCTCCTGCACTCAGTGGTGCTGGGTTCACAGAATCACAGAATCAGGCAGGTTGGAAGAGAGCTCCAAGCTCATCCAGCACAACCTATCCCCAGCCCTATCCAACCAACCAGACCATGGCACTCAGTGCCCATCCAGGCTTGGCCTGAACACCTCCAGGGATGGGGACTCCACCACCTCCCCTGCAGCCCATCCCAATGCCAATCTCTCTCTCTGGCCACAACTTCCTCCTAACATCCAGCCTGAGCCTGCCCTGCCACAGCTTCAGCCTCTGTCCCCTCCTTCCATCCATGGCTGCCTGGCAGCAGAGCCCAACCCCAGCTGGCCACAACCTCCCTGCAGGGAGCTGCAGAGAGCAATGAGCTCTGCCCTCAGCCTCCTCTTCTGCAGGCTGCACACCCCCAGCTCCCTCAGCCTCTCCTCTTGGGACTGTGCTCCAGGCCCCTCCCCAGCCTTGCTGCCCTTTTCTGGATACCTTCAGCACCTCAAGATCTTTCCTCTTCTCTTACCCCTGCCAGCACCCCATGTGCTTCATGGCCACAGTTCCCTGCTCCTTGCCCACACAGGTCAGGCCCTGCTTTGGGCCCTTGCCCATCCTCCCTCTCCTTCTCATCCATGTTCCACTCCATTTCCTTTGGCACCTTCCTCCAGCTCCGTGGTGCTATGTCCTGGGTTGAAGGACATCCTCAGTAGGTTGCAGTGACACTAAGCTGGGTGGCAATGTTGATCTGCTGGAGGGCAGGAGGCTCTGCAGAGGGCTCTGGGCAGGCTGGAGCCATGGGCAAGGGGCAGTTGGATGAGGGTCAACAAAGCCAAGGGCTGGGAGCTGCACTTGGGTCACAGCAACCTCTGGAAGGCTCCAGGCTTGGGGCAGAGCGGCTGGAAATTGCCCTGTGGAAAAGGCCCTGGGGGTGCTGGGGGACAGCAGCTGAGCATGAGGCAGCAGTGCCCAGGTGGGCAGGAAGGGCAGCAGCAGCCTGGCCTGGGGCAGCAATGCTGTGGGCAGCAGGAGCAGGGCAGGGACTGTGCCCTGGGCTGGGCACTGCTGAGGCTGCACCTTGAGTGCTGGGTTTAGTCTGGGTCCACTCACTCTAAGAAGGACATTAAGGAGCTGGAGCAGGTCCAGAGAAGGGCAAAAAAGGTGGGGAAGGGTCTGGAGAAGAGGGCTGGGGAGGAGCAGCTGAGGGAGCTGGGGGGGTGCAGCCTGGAGCAGAGGAGGCTGAGGGCAGAGCTCATTGCTCTCTGCAGCTCCCTGAGAGGAGGCTGCAGCCAGCTGGGGGTTGGGCTCTGCTCCCTGGGCTCAGAGGATGGAAGGAGAGGAAATGTCCTGAAATTGTGCCAGGGGAGGGTTAGGTTGGAGAGGAGGAAAAAATTGTTTGCTGGAGGAGTGGTCAGACACTGGCAGAGGCTGCCCAGGGAGGTGGTGGAGTCCCCATGGCTGGAGGTGTTGAAGAAGCTGTGCCCATGGCACCTGGGGCCAGGGTTCAGTGGCCATGGTGGGGCTGGGTTGGTGTTGGCCTGGATGACCTCAGAGAGCTTTGCCAACCCAAACAGTTCCATGATTTATGAAATAGGAGCAGTTGGAGTCCTGCAGAACCCCAGCCCAGCCCACTCTGGGTTGTGACTGTTTGAGTTCTGCTTGATTGCCCTGCCCAGGTGCAGTCACCACCTGCAGCTGCATGCTCAGGGAAACTCCATCTCTGCCTTAGCTGAATTCTGGGAATGCTGAGGGAAGGCCAAGGAGCTGGAACCCTCCTGCAGGCTCAGGGTCTGGATGCTGGAGCTGCAATGGGAGCTGGAACCCTCCTGCAGGCTCAGGGTCTGGATGCTGGAGCTGCTTTGAGGTACTACCTTGAGTCCTGCTTTTGCTCTTTCTCTCCTGAATTCTTGCCTTCAGTGGCATTGGCCCTGCCACAGAGCTCAGGAGCTGCAACGAGGATGCTCAGAGGCTGTAAGCAGGATACTCAGAGGCTGTAACCAGGATACTCAGAGGTTGTAACCAGGATACTCAGAGGCTGTAACCAGGCTGCTCAGAGGCTGTAACCAGGATACTCAGAGGCTGCAACCAGGCTGCTCAGGGGCTGCAACCAGGATACTCAGAGGCTGTAACCAGGATACTCAGGGGCTGCAACCAGGATACTCAGAGGCTGTAACCAGGATACTCAGAGGTTGTAACCAGGATACTCAGAGGCTGTAACCAGGATACTCAGGGGCTGTAACCAGGATACTCAGAGGCTGTAACCAGGCTGCTCAGCTGCCCAGAGGATGGATTTGGGTCTGAAGTGGCTTGAGCTTGTGGCTTGTGACTCGCCTGTCATGGGCAGGCTGCACATACTGGGAGCCATGAGTCAGAGAATTGTCTCAAGATCCCAGAGCCAAAGCTTCATCCCAGCCCCACCATGGCCACCAAACCATGGCCATGGCCACAGCTTGCTTCAGCACCTCCAGCCATGGGGACTCCACCACCTCCCTGGGCTGCCTCTGCCAGTGTCTGACCACTCCTACAGCAAACAACTTTTACCTCCTCTCCAGCCGAACCCTCCCCTGGCACAGTTTCATTTCCTCTCCTTCTCTCACCTGAGCCTAGGCAGCAGAGCCCAACCCCCAGCTGGCTGCAGCCTCCTCTCAGGGAGCTGCAGAGAGCAATGAGCTCTGCTCTCAGCCTCCTCTGCTCCAGGCTGCACCCCCCCAGCTCCCTCAGCTGCTCCTCCCCAGCCCTCTTCTCCAGTCTCTTCCCCACCTCTGTTGCCATTCTCTGGCCACACTCCAGCACCTCAATGTCCTTCTTGGAGTGTGAGGCCCAAAACTGGACACAGTGCTCAAGTCCCAGCAGCTTCCACAGGTCCCTCTGTGTCATTGCCCTGCTGCCCCACGCAGCAGTGGGCAGTGGATGTGCCTCTGGGCTGCCTTTTTAAGCTAAGGAAGGCTCAGAGTCCTCTGAGTTTGTGGACTCAGATTGCCTAATATGGTCAGGTATGTCCCCATGGGCTCTGCTGCTCTGCAGGGCAAAGCTGCACTGCTGGAAGGGCCCAGAGCAGCTGAAGCTGTTGCTAGCTGCTGAGAAAAGTCAGATCTGGGTACCACTGTGTGGTCCTGCTCGTCCTGCACCTCTGTGCTCCCAAGTCTCTTTGGGGCACTGAGGACATGAGTGGCTTCCCCTGGCTCCCCCCTGGCTCCTAGCAGGGAAGCAGTGAGCTGTGGGAAGGAGACATCTGGGCCATGGCCAAGGCAAGGCAAGGTCCTGAGTGTGAGGCCAGTGCTAGATCAGTGAGCATCTGATGGGGTGTGAGGGGAGGCTGATGGGGACCAGCCCTGGGCAGTGTGATGGGGACCAGCCCTGGGCAGTGTGATGGGGACCAGCCCTGGGCAGGGTGATGGGGACCAGCCCTGGGCAGGGTGATGGGGACCAGCCGTGGGCAGGCTGAAAGGGACCAGCCCTGGGCAGTGTGATGGGGACCAGCCGTGGGCAGAGTGATGGGGACCAGCCCTGGGCAGGCTGAAAGGAACCAGCCCTGGGCAGGCTGAAAGGAACCAGCCCTGGGCAGAGTGATGGGGACCAGCCCTGGGCAGTGTGATGGGGACCAGCCCTGGGCAGGGTGATGGGGACCAGCCCTGGGCAGGGTGATGGGGACCAGCCCTGGGCAGGCTGAAAGGGACCAGCCCTGGGCAGGGTGATGGGGACCAGCCCTGGGCAGGCTGAAAGGGACCAGCCCTGGGTAGTGTGGTGGGGTCCAGCCCTGGGCAGGCTGAGTGAAATGTGCTCTGCTCAGGCTGTGCTCAGCTCTGCTCAGGCTGTGCTCAGCTCTGCTGATGACCTCAAAGCCTTGCTGAGCTGTGTGCAGCATGGGGAGAGCTGTTGGGTGTGTGTGCAGCTGGCAAGGCACAGTGATGCTGAAGCAGCAGGCAGGAGCTTGCACCAACATTCTGCTTAGAGCTTTGAGGTCAGTGAGGAGCAGCTCTGCTGTGCTTCCAGGGCCCTGGGGTCCTTGGCAGCTGGGGAGTGTCAGACAGAACCACAGAAAGGTGGAGGTTGGGAGGGACCTCCAAAGCTCATCCAGCCCAACCCCCCTGCCAGAGCAGCATCACCCAGGGCAGGCCACACAGGAACACATCCAGACAGGTTTTGAAAGCATCCAGAGATGGAGACTGCAGAACCTCTCTGGGCAGCCTCCTCCAGTGCTCTGCCACCCTCAGAGTAGAGAAGTTCCTGCTCATGTTTGGATGGAACTTCTCATGTTCAGGTTCATTTCCTTGACCTCTTGTCCTGTCTCTGGGCACCACTGAGAAGAGTCTGGCCCCATCTGCCTGACACTCACCCTGCAGGTAGCTGTCAGCATTGATCAGATCCCACTCAGCCTCCTCTTCTCCAAGCTGAGAGGACCCTTCAGAAGTTTCAATGAGGTCTCAGCAATTTGTAGCCCAAGGTCTGCCCAGAAGCTTTCCCTCCTGAGCTCTCCAGCCTCAGATGCTTGTGTTGGGTTTCTTGACCTTGGTGCTTTGCAGAGGGCAGCAGCACTGCTGGCAGCTCTCCCTGGTGATGCAGCACTTCAGTCCCCAGCCTGGCTGCTGGGCTCCTCTTTGCAGCCTCATGTCTGTGCCCAGAGCTGAGCACTCTGAGCCTGCCAGGGGCTGCAGGGCACAGCTCTGTGCTCAGGGCAGTGCAGACCACTGCTGTGCTGGGAGGTGGAGCTGATGCAGTGTCAGAGAGTCCAGAATGGCTCAGATTGAGAGCCCACCTGGAGTAGTGCATCCAGTGCTGGAGCCCCTGGGACAAGAGGGATGTGGAGATGCTGGAGGTGTGCAGAGAAGGGCCCCGAGGATGCTCAGAGGGCTGCAGCAGCTCTGCTGTGAGCACAGCCTGAAAGAGTTGGGGCTGTGCAGGCTGGAGGAGAGGAGGCTCCCAGGGGACCTTCT